>WYDI02025692.1:0-140197 GCA_009867235.2 Psittacus erithacus | reverse complement strand
GAAGAAGTTCTTTACAGTGAGGGTGGTGAGGCACTGGAATGGGTTGCCCAAGGAAGTTGTGAATGCTCCATCCCTGGTGGTGTTCAAGGCCTGGCTGGACAAAGCCTTAGGTGACATGGTTTAGAGTGGGGCATCCCTGCCCATGGCAGGGGGGCTGGAACTTGGTGACCTTAAGGTCCTTTCCAGCTTTCCAACCATAACTATTCTATTATTCTATGATGCTTTAAATTACGGTTCACATTTCTCTGGGGGCAAATTGTTTTTTTTTTCTTAGTGAATAAAAGGATAAACAAGAACAATTCCCTCCCCTTCCACCCCCAACTGAAGTTCAAGATAAGAGTTACAGGGTTTTTTTTTGTTTTCTTTGGAAGTATTACTGTTTATGCATGCACTCAGCAAAAATATGTTAGAAGTCCTTATTTTGAACATTAGTTGAATTAGGTAGTATGATGCATTGAGATATGTGGGCTGAAACAAACCTTTCAGTGAAGACAATGAAGAGGCTGTCAATAGATTGCAATGTTCTCTCCCAGATATATAGGAAGCATTTGATAAGAAGCTTATTGCATGAATATAACAATGATCAGTTAGTGTGAAAACTTGAGTTCTAATCCCAGTCAAGTTTTACTTCATTGTTAGCCTCACAGGGAAAAGAGAATGTTTCTTATATCCTGTCTAATGCAGGTCCATGGTTTTCAGCTTGTGATTTTTTTCTAAGGTTCCTGTGAGACTACAGAATGCTTCTGAAGTGACCCCTGGACACATGATTGCTGTCCAGAAAATTGTTATTGAGACATGAATTCTTCGAGTTCTGCAATGTGAGAAAGGCTGAAATTACTGATATAGATCCTTTCCAAAGCCTTTCTTTGTCTTTCTAATACAAAAACTTTTGGTTCAGGAAGCCTCAGAGCTGCAAAGTACTCAGGGAAGTTACATATTCTTGTAAAATTTTTATTCTTCTGTGGATGTCTTCTTTTGGTCAGTGGTAAAAATAGGATATTGGGCTAAATGGATCTTTCATCTGACACAGTAGAGCTGTTCATGAGGTATCTAGGTGCTTTACCAGTGCAAACTATCACGTATCACTGGGGGCATGAAATGGGGTTACACTCCAGCTTCAGAAGAGGAGTATAAAATGGAATGTAAGAGAAACTACAGAAGTAGATTATTTTTAATTACTGAATATGTGAAGAAGCAATTTCTGGATGAGGTCAGCGCAATGCAGAAGCCTGTGAAAAAGAGAATGTGATAATGAGATACATGGGTAGAGGAAGATAAGCAGTCTTTTCAGATAGAGTAGGAAGTGATGAAATGAAGGAAGGGCAATGAGCAAGGGGGGTGCTTACGCTGGGCTTGCTAGGACTTACAGAGATGAAGGATGAATCATGGTTTTGAAATTAATTCCACAGTTTAAGACTTTAACATGAAGTTTTATAAAATGTGTTACCGCAGCGAAGTATATTAAGCTGCCAAGGTCATAGCAGTGCACTGAGCTATCGTGGTTGCTTACAGTGTGGAAGGAAGTGTGCAAAAATTCTGTTAACAGAAAGTGAAAGGCCATTCAGCTTTGCCAATGTAATAACATATAAAGAATCGGTAACATTAAGTAGACTTCTACAAGGGATGTTCTGCCATATGGACAGGGATAGGGACCACATCTGTGGGGCACAAGTTTCATCATGTTCTGGTCTTTCTCATCATTATTATGAGAAGTGAGATGCAGACTGCACCAATAAACAGAATCTGGTATGAGCAGAAGTCCTGGGGTTGAGTTTGTTCAGCACTGCAGGTTTGTATTTGTGTAGTTCCAGGTGTGAAAAGTGGCTATTAAATACAAATCTGGTAGCATGAGGTAAAGCCTTCATTCATTGCTTTGTAGTACTTGGTATAATGCAGTCAGAAAGCTTCTTACATGGAAAAAAGAAGAAAGCCTAAAGCTTTCCTAATCCATTGTACAATTCTTTTTAAAGCCGTTGTGTTAAATCAGCATTAATTCACACTGAATTTTTTTCAAGGTTGTCAGGGCTTTATTTGAAACTCCCTTGTACATATTTAATGTTTTAACAGACCTTGCAAAATGTGAAAAAAGAAGCATGCATTCATGTTTCCATTTCTATTCCGAAAAGGAGCTTTACAGTTCAGAGCAGCATGCTAATGTGACTGAAGTTGAGGAGGTTTGGCCTGAAAAAATGTAGTTTTCATATTTGAAGTGTCTTTCACATAGATTACACATGGACACTGAACTAAGGAAATACTTCTCCATCTGCAGCGTATATTTGAGCTTTCTAAATGTCATACCACTGGTCCAGGAAGAGAATTTAGACTTCATCTTGAAAAAAATACTGAATTATTAATTTACTGTAATATTTCCAGTCTTGTGAGATAAGTTCTTTAATATTTTATTGAACAGCTGTCAACATGATACTCAAAACCACTGAAAGATACACACACATACTTGAATATACATATTTCTGTATAATGCACGAGGTTATCTATATATTTTTAATATATAAATAAAATACATTGAAGTATATAGATGCAGTTATATACATGCATATCTATAATAAATTATAGAAAGTATTGTATATTACTCCTACACAAATAATACACAATACGTCTATATTATTTGTAAAGGAATGTTTATAGGAATAATATAGACTATTTATACATATACACGCACATATTTAAAAATCCCCATTTGATGACCAAAGGGAACTGAAATGACTCTTGATTCAAAGCTGTCTTATTGCAAGGCAATGAAAGCAAAGACCACGTCAAAGATAAACTGAAAGTTTACTGGGAAGTGTGTTTGAGATACCTAGTACGCAAAGTTTGGTTTCCCCCCTGCTGTCAAAGCCCCATGTTACTTAATAATCAAAGGCGTTATTGGTTGTGTAGTGGAAAGAGCAAACCTAAAGCTGCCAAAGCAAGCAGGTGAAGTGGAAAAGGGATGCTGATAATGGTGCTAAAAACTGCAAATAGATCATGGAGTGTGCTTCACTGAGTTAGGACAGAAGTTTAGTTGCAAGTCCTGATAAAAGAGTGATAGATTGGACAGATAATGACTGATCAAATAAAACTTAAGATTTCTTGGGATTTAGAGCAATTGAGGTATTAGTAGTAATTAAGTGGTAAAACGATAGCGATAAAACAAACCAAGTTCTTGTAAGGTTCTTATCTGCATGTGGCAACTGGAGTATTTATACAAAAACAATGTTATTGAGTTCTGTGTTTTCTTTCTGTAAAGCGTCATGGCTTTCTGTGCAACTATCAAAATGGTAATGACAGTGACTGTATTTAGCATTCTTTTTCTGATAAGTTTCTGTGTCTGTCTCAGAGGCCTTGTATGGACAGAGAGAACTCAAACAAAAGAAGAGCTTACCGAGTGTTGAGTACTACATGTGAGTTGCAAGTTTCAGTTTGCTTTTGGTATATCATATACCTGAGTATAGCATGTGTCTTTGTAAATAAATAAAAGGAAGATAAAGTTTCCTTCTCCTTTGACAAACAAGTCATGTGCATTTTAGCCCTCACAGCTTCAGCACCCTTCAGGAGTGTTGCATAAGATCCCAGGAAGTTAAATAATTAATCCAGACCAGCTTTGCTCCACTCAGGAGACTTAGAAGTTAGCTATGTTTGATTTGAACTATTGGATTATCTTACTGTTAATGAAGTTATTTATACTAACTTACTTTAAAAAGGCACATTCTTTTAGAAGTTATGCCTGTGTTGCGTATTAGATACCAAATATTGCTGCCTACTGTAAGGAATTGGGTTTTACCCATACTTTCTTCTGTTGACAAGTGTTTCTCTGCTCTTGCAAATCCTGTCTACAGGATCATAGAAAATACGGCTTCTAAAATGTCCTCACCCAGCAGCAATTGCCCACACTTGGAATCAGTCGGTGAAATAACAAAAGAGGAGTTGATACAGAAATCTCATGTGAGTTATAGCAGCTTACTTTCTTCCTAACACAGTTAACTCTGGTCACTTATTTTAGCTACATATCTTGTCATGTATTATTAGTTATAAGATGTATTCAAGTGTTAAGCATTGATAAAATATTCTGTACTAGAATAGTGAGGTTTAAATGAAGTGCAGGAAGAATTATGGTCTTGATAAAACTGAAAAAATATTTTTCAATACTGTACTTATCTTTCCCAGCAGTGTTTTCCAGAGCAAGTAATATTTTAATGAAATTACTAGTTAAAAGAGTTAGCATAACAGCAAGATGAACTTTATTTTCAGACATCGACGTAGCAGTTATTTGGAGTGTTAATGTAATACAGTATAACTGACTTGGCTCCAAGTAGAAACTCTAGCAAAGAAATTTATGCTAAAGTTTTTGTTGGACAACAGTTCACTTTTTGATGGAGGAGCCATAGTTTGAGAAACTGCCCCTCCCTGAACTCTTGGTTTCCAGCTAGTATTAATAAATGGAACAATTAAAGATCTTGTAGCCCATTTTAGTTGCTGGGAGGTGTCCATGGTGTTAAATTTCTTTATCTGAAAAGTGTAACAGTGAATTTGCTGCCGAGGAGTATAGCATTTCTCTAATGTTGCATCTTTTTTTGTAAAGCTTTGCAGGTAGTGTTGACTTTCTGCAAACAGAAATAGGCAGTTATTACAAGTTCGATCGGTCTCATTTCTTTTTATAATAAATTTATGGGAAAGACCAGTTTTGATTTTTTTTATTTTAATTTTTTTATAATAATGTGGTATGATATATGTTTATGCTTTATTTAGAAGAACAATTTTGTGTTTAAAATGAAAACTCAGATCTAAATTGTTAGTTGAAAAATATGCTCATCTTAAGATTATGAAGCAACCCAAAAATTGTGCTGGCTATCAATACATCATTTGTTTTGTTTTTAAATTATTTAGCTGGTATTGAGCTTCCAATGTTTTTTCTTGTTTTGTCTAGAAGTTGTGGCTTACTGGTGAAAGTAAATTAAATAATACTTTGCTTGTGTGTGTAACTTTACTAGGGCACTTGTCAGGACTGTAAAGTCAGAGGACCCAACCTTTGGGCGTGCTTGGAGGTAAGTTGTTCTTTTCTGTAGTAGGATCCTTTTCTAGTAATCTGTAGATAACATTGGTAGAGTTGGGTTTTTTTTTAAGAAAACAACTATAATGAAGTTCTTTAGTTTCTTCAAGTTACTATTTAAAAGCAAAACCTGTTGTGCAGTTCTTTATTTTTGAAATTATTTACTCTCTCTCAGGTACCTATTTATTTTTGCAGTTTAACAATATTGAATAATGTTTAAGGTTTATTCCTGAGTTACAATATTTTTTAGCTCATTGAAAACCAGAAAAATATATTTACTCTTTTCTCCATGTATGTAGATCTTAAGAATAATGTATTACTCTGGAACAAAGTTTAGTGTACAGAGTTTTTCTGTAAGTCTCTTAGCATTTGTAATAATATTATCTAGCAATAAATATTGATTTTTTACAGCATAAAAATACATTCTGACTTTTGTATTCTTAAGCAAAATAAAGAAAAAACCCACCTTATTTTAAAACTTTATGGAAGTTTGTATAAACATTCTTCAAACTTCGTATGATTTTTTGCAGTCTTTCCAATGGATATAGTTCTTTAGCTCTTACTGAAATAAGCTTTGTCTTATGCTTTTTGCTGTCTACAAAACAAGTAGTTTTCAGTGTATTAAAAAAAAAAAAACCAGCTCTGAAAATGTTGCTTCTGATTGATCTGATACCAACAGGAAAATATGTAGCTAATTTATTTTGTAAATGTCTCACAAGTTCTTCAGACATACAGCTATTTCCAGAGACTGAAATTCTGCTCTCATAGGCTTGACTTAATATATTGGCAACTACTGTCTAAGTCCTGTCATGAAGGTCTCTAGGCTGAGATGCCAACCTTTAGGTGTTAGGTGTATGTATGAGGATTTTAAAAAATCTACTTCATTAGTTTCCTTTTAGTGGGTTATGGTAACAGTTAGAAGATCAGATTATATTGCTCTTTTTATTAATAAGACATAGAAATGAAGGGGGAAAGAACCAGTATTTAATTTCTTAGATGTCTTGAGGTTTTTAATTACATACAAAGACTCTCTTGGGAGTAGGAAGAGGTGTTCAGGGATGCATCAGCCTGACAGGTGGGGAAACAGTGTGAAGCTTAAAACATGTTTTGTATTTCTCACTTAGAGCTCTTAAACTGTTACTGAAAACCTCAGTTTCATACCAACATTTCCATAGGAGAGTTTTGTAATTGCAGTAGGACACTTTGTGTCATGCTGTGATGTGTCTCCTCTTGGATGAATTGGCATCTTGTCTTCATCTTTTTCAGTAGAAAAACATGGTGAGATCCCAGCATGTTAATTATCTGTAACTTAACAAATATCTGTGATTATTTAATATAGAAAATTGACTATGTTCAGCTGCTATTTGATTGTATAAATTAACATGCTTAGTTATACAGATAACATGCTGTACCCTCCTATCTGATTGTCTTGATTCATGCAAATGAGGAATTAATGAAAATTGCTTGAAGATTGGCAGCTGCAAGATTCCACACTCAACTCAGCCAAATATGTTTTGCAATTAGCACAATTAAAATCAACAATTATTTTGCATGTTATAATTAGAATGTAGTAAGTATTTAACCATATAGTGCTGCAAACTTATCTAAAGGTAAAAAAGGTAATTAATTGTTAAGTAATACTTTGAAATATAGGCACTGCAGATAGGGGCATATAGGCATATTTGTATGAATGTGTCATGTTTGAGGCTGTTGCAATTCAGTATTTTAGACACTGGGCTGACTTCGTATTTTCTGTAACCATCTCTATCAAATCATGAATTGTAGCAAATACATGTTGACTTTAATATGAATAAATGTATCAAAATGGCCAAAAAATTATGTTCCAAACACCTTGAATGTCTAATGATTCTCGCCAATGGGAGGAGTTGAGTTAAATCTTGCAGCATTCTTAGTTGCTTTAGGTGATATTTAACACTTAGCATGCATGTCTCTTAGTTTGTATAGGATTGCAAGTTTGAAATATGAATGAATTGTTAAAGAGTTTGGCAGTATATTCCTATTCTGTAAACCTGTTTAACAACACTTTTTAATTCTGTGTATTTCCTCCTATCTTGCTCAACAGAACAGGTGTACATATGTTGGCTGTGGTGAATCCTATGTTGATCACAGTACTACCCATTCCCAGGTATGTACGTTTGTTAGTAATACAGTTACTTGAAGCAGTGAAGTAGAGTTAGAGAACTTTTTTAGTCATTTTGGTGAAGTCAGTAACCTGTGTTAATGTAACTGGAAGCTTGATTTGTTATGAATGTTGTTCATCTATAAAAGCAGTTCTTACTAATGTAGGAGTATATGAGTTTACAGTCTTTTTTGCAGCTGCGTAATTATGTAATTCTGACATTGTACTCTATAAAAGAACATGGTGAAAATTAAAAGAGCAACAATTAGTGATGATTTTCAAGATGAATAGGCAAAAGATTTCTTGAGTACTTCCACTTATATGAAGTATTTCACTATTCAGTCTAACTTTTTACAGTTGTGGCTGCCTGATGGAAGGCAGTTGGATTCATGAAGATGAGAGCTGAACAGGTGTAATGAAGTATAAATTACCAGAAACAAGTGCTTTGTTTCTGCATTTTGTTCCCTGTTCCAGTGGCTACAGATGGCTGAGCCAAGCATGTCCTTTCCTGCTGTTCCCTGATTTTTTGGATCCAGCTTGGTAGGAGCAGTGGAGTGTGTGCATTAAGTTCCCTGGCATGTCAAGTTCTGGCAAGGTTGGACAGCTTGAGTGCATCTCTTTGAGTCTTAAACTCACTGTCTGTTCTGTGCACGCACATGTACAAGTGAAACATTTTCCAAAATGAAGCAAAGGAGATGTATCATTCTGTCTTAACAAATATACTGAGGACAGAAGGATGGCAGTTTTATTAATGTATCATTTCATAACTGCTGACTTTCCAATTAAATTAAATTCTTACTTCTAATTTGCAGTTTGTTGGTCGGAAAATATATCTAAGATTTGGTCCCTAAAAATGCTAACGCTCTCCCCCTTGAATATGAAAATGAACAAATGATACATATCGGGGTTTTATGAGAAATATGTTTTATGTCTGCATTGTACCACCACTCCTGATTTTTCCCCAGGCAGGGCCTTGAGGGGATTACATTTTTATACAAATCAATAGCGCATTAATATAAATCTGTCTAAACTTTTTTTTTTTTAGCCAACTGTTTAAGCTGAATTACAGTTCTAAGGCTTTTACAATAGACACATATATGAGCTGCTTGTAGTTCAGTTGCAGAACAGATGGTCCCTGATTTTCTTGCTTACAGTTTTATACCTCTTGGCTTTCTACAGTATTTTATTCCTGTTTTACATGCTGTTTTAGAATGTTACTTACTTGCCAGTTAAGAAAGGGGTTGAGTAGGTTTCTTGCTGTTGATGACATTGTTTTCTTGATTGTCCTGTTGCTTAATTTCTGAATAGTGAGCCTCTTCTGGATTGCCTCACCGCCCAGTAAACAGCTCAACAAACTCACTGAGAGAAACAAGGTTGACATGAATCAGTTCGTTGTGCCCACTTCAAGAAAATTAATAAGCTGTTGCTCTGAAGACTTGTAATTATTTCTGCAGCTTCAGCTGCAGAATCAATCATATTCTCATTATCAAAATTATCTGAGATACTGATGTAATCTGATGGTTTTTAGTAGGGGGAGGGCTACTTAATGAAATTGTAGTCCGCAGTTTATATTAAAAATACTGTTCTTGTACAAGGCGTTATAAGATGAGGGGAGGAGGAACTTGGGCATCCTGTAGCAGTTGCAGTATTTTCCTAACTTCTAGGAAATCCTTCATTGTCCATAAATCTGGCTGATGCTGATACATAAGGAAAAAATACAGGAAGGATTGGTGGAAATAATTGGAGGATGATAGCAACTGGGTGCACAGTCTTACAGTTAGCAGAGAGGTTAAAAAAAGAAAGGTGAAAATTAGAACAATAAAAATATTCTCCCATCTGTCATATCTATCTGTTTATATTGCTTCACAGTTTGAAGCTGTGAACAAATAACTCATTGAGTCTAGATATATATTTTGATATGAGCACCTGGTACTGTAACTGAACTGTTCTGATTTATTGTTAAATAGCTTGGATTTTCTACAGCAAACCTGTAGAAACAAACACTTCCTTTATTATAGAGGAGGCAGCTGCCATTATGACCAATAAGAGACATTCCTGGAAAACTGGTTTGTTGTGAATTGTAACACTTTTGACAATAGGCTTTCTTCTTTTTTTTGTAATTACACAGAGGCATGTCAGATGTGACAATGGCTCTAGATTCTGACTGTGGCTTGTTGCTAATTAGTGACTTGTACTAAGAAGGAGTGTTGGAGAGTTTGTGCTACAGTTTCAGTAATTGCTGGTTTTTAATATTCTAACATATTTGTTTCATTGTTGAAAGATGTAGAGTTTTAATACTTCTAGCTTGCATGTAGCAGTATTTAATTATTCTAAATTTCTGAATCATAGTTTTGATTTTTGTTCTGTTTTAGGAGACAAAACACTATCTAACTGTCAACCTTACTACACTCCGTGTTTGGTGTTATGCCTGCAGTAAGGAAGTATTCCTGGATAGAAAATTAGGATCTCATTCTCCTCTACCAAATGCAAGACTGTCTCACCAAGCACAAGAAAATAGTGTGCAGGTATTTTTTAATTCAGTGAAACAAAAGCATCTGTAGCTTTGTATTAAGTATTGTGTCTTCTCCCAAATGGGACACTGACTTTTCCTCCTTTCTTGTGGATGAACTTCTGTTAATTTCTGTTTTCATAAGATTTCTGTAAAAGACAGTGCTCAGCTGTCTCTGTGTCCTGCATGCTTCCTAAAAATGCCTTTTTCATCTTATTGTCTAATAGTTTGTAATATACATTAAACTGTAAGGTGCAGAAAAAGCATAGGGTTAAAATTAAGGTCACAAGATTGGAACAGTTCACCTGTGCTTCCTCATTTCCACCTCTTGAAAATGGTATTTACAGAAGTCATTAAAGTAATTGCTGGCTAACTTTCAAGGAGCAACAAAATGCTTTCATATGTGTTTATGGATACTTGCCTAAGATACAAATTAATTCATACAACCAGAATATTTTTAGTGAAATATATGCTGTTAATCTGATTCAGCTAGTCGTATAAGACAAAGGAATTTCCTGTGGCTTAGTTTCTGAGGTTTAAACATGTCTATTCTTTAGTTTTGAGAAATGACTGAAAAGGTCTTGATTTTTGTGTGTATATATGTGTGCAGGAGAGTTTTTCTGGTGCAGTGGTATACACACAAAAACTCCTGAATAGTTAAGAATTTAACTACTATGCAAGAATTTACTAAGAAGGCAATAGTAACCTGTGTATATTCTATGTGTGTGTGGATTTTTGGTGTAGAATGGCAAATATATTGTGTTAGATATATGTGGAAAATTATGTATCGAACTAGAAATTAGGCAAATGCTATTAGTGTTCTGTGGCACTAGAACAACGCAAGAAGAAAAATACATCCAGTATCAGGGTGTTCAGATTAATTGAGTAAAACACAGGCTTAAGATTGTACTGGTTTAGATGATTATGGCATCAAAGACAAGACTTTATAAAAAGTGCTTAGCTGTTCCTAACTACACATTTATTAACATTTGACTTAGTAACTGATGAATAAAATAATGAATAAAGGATTAGGTAGTATTGGAGACAAGTTAAAGGAAAAAAAATTTAGCAAAGCCTGCTTGAGCAGAGTGCTTTGAAATATGCTGCTTGCTTGTCTTCTTCTCAGATTTCAACACTGTTTAGGTTTGGCTTGTTATTTTGTTGCTTTCTAATTCCATTAGTCTTTACTGGCATGGATACTGTTCACTCTGGTAATATCTTTTGTAGAAAAGTGCTGTCATGGAGGTAGTTATGCTGCAGTTTCTTAAGTGTGAATGTTATAACGCAAATAATCTGGAAAAAAAAAGGTGTTATTTCTTTATTGCATATTTAATGGACTTATATAAAAATTGCAGGTAACTCAGTTAAAACTGACACAGGTATGAGTACAGTATTTCTAAAATTGTTTTGCTTGAGCTATGGGAGAGGTACCATGGTGCACAGGCTGGGGCTGGACAGAAAGATGGGCAGGTTTTCTGTGTGTGTAGAAGGGGTATCCTTTAGTATTTTCACTTTCAAGTTTAGTATTGAATATGAATTTTCTCATAAAATGCCACCAGCTCAATTAGAATAGTTCCATTAGAATATTATTTTTTTTAATATCTGTTGTCCAGAATTTCTGGTGATTTGATATAAAGCTGTCGTCAGAAGTCTGAACTTCTATTATACTTAATGTGTTCTAATCTTCCAAGGAAATGGGCATAATATACAGAAAAAATCAGTAGAACTTATAAAGTATGTCAGCTGTTTTGTTTAGAATTTTTATTGATGTGTTCACAAAGAGCTTGTCATGCAGTAGATGTCTGCGTGCCTAAAACTTTGTTCTTCTATTTGTACGTTTTGCTTCTGATGGTTTCATTTATCTTCCTTAAATGTAGTGAGCCATCTGGTGGCACATCAAAAAACATATACACTAACTTTTATGTGATGATTGCTATATTAGCTTTTCAGTGTTGGCTTACTGTATGTTGTCATAGGGAAAGAAATACTATAATTTGCTTTGTTTTGACTCTTCAGCTGTTGGCATAAAATCATGCAGTGTTGTCACTGCTAATCTGAAAACAAAAACATGGGGTTTTCCTTAGTAAACTTTCTCAGGATAGCTGTGAAATCCTATTATTTATGTGCAGTGTGATTTCAAAATGCATTCACATAACTTTCAGTTCCTAGATTTGTTGATGAAATTATACATAAGCTTAATTAAGAGGAAAATTGATAAATGCAAGTAAATATACTTTTTTCTTTTTTTTTTTCTTTTTTTTTTTTCCTTATAAGGATTTTAAAATACCTAGTAATCCCACACTGAAGATTCCACTAGCAGCTGTATTTGATGACTTGGATATAGAAGTGGAAGATGATGAGTTAAAGACTAGAGGTAATAAAAGCAAAATCCAGTGCTTTATTGACCTTTACTGTGTTTATATGTCTCCAAGTTTGTTCTCCAGTTGTATATTAGTTCTCTTCTAAGTGGAAGCAATCTTCACTTACCTTCAGAGCAGGGGCTGCGGTGATAAGTGCAGTGCACTCGGGCAAACAGCAATGAAACAAAAATGCATGTTGGAGTAATTTTCAGTGTAGCTGGTGTTCTAGCCACTCTGGTGAAAGTAGTTTTTTATAAAGTTTTTTTATTTTCTAAAATGCATGAAATGTTTTCTCCTGTTCTAAAAGGTTCTTGATTTGAGTGCTTTCTTGCGTTTTGCTAACCCTTTTCTGAGACTGTAATATCCCAGTATGGTTTTCTTGGGTTTTTTATTTGGTTGTTGTGGAGGGGTTTTTTTGGTGCTTTGTTTTGGGGTTGTGTTTTTTGGGGTTTTGGGTTTTGTTTTTTTTTTTTCCTCATTCAGTAATGGATTTTATGCACTGCCAAACTTCCTGGTGTAAAATGTTGCCCCACCCTAATATTAAATTATTGTAAGGATGAAAATGAGAGTGGGTGAAACCCTGAACAGTGAAGCCTTTATTTCTTAATTCATAAGAGAACATAATAATTATCATTTCTTATAAGTCTCAATTTTTTATTGATTGTTTTAAAAAGGATATGTGCATTTGTTTAACCTGTTGAACTGTTTTTATCTCAGCCCACAAGTGTTCTTATTTTTACTGTTATGATTTTCTCCCCTATCCTACTATGGGGGAATGAGCAAGCAGCTGTGTAGTGCTTAATAGTTGGCTGTGGTTAAACCACAGCAATGGGTCTCATTTCTCCTTTACTTATCTACTACCAGCGTTACCTCTCCTAAGCCTGCTGGCATTGGCCAGAAAAAACCTGCCTTGCCCCTTCTGTTGTCTGGCACGGTCTTTCTCAATATGTCACCACCTCACTAATTTGCCATCTGCTCTTATATCATTAAACCATGTGTTTTATTCCCAGTTAGTTTCCTACCAATGTGCATATTTGTGTATCTTCTCATGCTATTAATATTTTTGGGAATGTAACTTGTATAGAAGTAATTTACAAGTAGAATTGCATCGAAGTTCCCAGTAATGTTGGTACAACTGTGTTAATACATTCTTCAAATTAAAGGAAAAAAATTCTTTAGCTCCATTTTAACTTTGTTCTTAGAAATTTTTTTAAAATGCTTTTTATGAAGCAAATATTAGAATATACCTTTGCAAGAAAGGAAGTCTTCAAAAACTTTACTTGCAACACAGCAGGCTGGAGAACGGCAGTGAGGGTGTGTTTCTGATGTATCTTCTGCTGTTAAGTAAAAATAAAAAACTCCTGTAACTGTTCTTACTTTTCAGTTTCAGTAAGAGTGACCATCCTTTTTGTAGCAGAAA
Source organism: Psittacus erithacus (assembly GCA_009867235.2). Taxonomy (NCBI): domain Eukaryota; kingdom Metazoa; phylum Chordata; class Aves; order Psittaciformes; family Psittacidae; genus Psittacus; species Psittacus erithacus. The sequence continues at coordinate 126,721 of WYDI02025692.1, read as the reverse complement.
TCAGAAGGGGCATAATGCAAGTTCAAATGTGGGAAGCAGGACTATATTTCCATTCAGACAGATAGAAGAGTCTTTTAAAACTTCATTTTTGTTTTATGTATTAGAAAATTCAGCTGAAGTAATCAAACTTTTATAGATGTCAAAGGTTTTTCTTACTATGTTTTATTTTTCTGCCACAGACTCAATTGATTGGGGTAGGTCTTATACTTCAAGGATTGCACAGAGCCAGTGGTGTTGACTGTTGAATGTATTGTTTCCAGTCTTGTTGATTCATTGCTTATAGATGTAACATTTTCTCATACAAAAGCAATTTTATTTTAAAACAAACAGATTATTTAAACACTACAGTAGCTACAAATAGCAAGTATTTCAGTGTCATTTTTTTAAATTGAGATCATATAATAATTATGACTTGTTTAAATAGCCTCTCCTCAAATATTTAGAGTGTTTTCCGTGACTGTGTAATCACTGCAAAGTATATATGAATTGTATCCTTTATGTGTGTGGAAAAACTAAATATCAATAAACAAAGTAAACAGACTGGGCTTAAAAATAAATTCTGTGGGAAAGGCCAAACTGAGCAGTCTGTTTCTCAAAGTAAGGGTATATAATTAGCATAGAAAAAGACTAATCCTAGGTAATTCTGATTATGGAATTATCACATGCTGAGTAGGTTTTGAATGTTTAGTGTAGTCTGACTACTAGCATGAACTAGAGACAGAAGAATTAAATCTTTCTTAAGAAGCTTTTTGGTGGTACAAATGGTGCATAGCAACAATTTTATTGAACAGGTAAATCATTAAGTTCCAGTAAAACATAAATATTGATAAACATTTTAAATTGCAATCTGCAGCTGTCATAAAACATAAGAAGTTAGTAAGATGAAATACAATCTATTTGTCTGAAGTGTTTTAGTCAGCCAAAATCAAAAGATTTAATTACTAATTCTATTTAGATTAGTATTCCTTTAGGAGTCCTATGTTTCTTTTAGTTACAACTCTGCATTATAATTGGCATCAGAAGTGTTGCACAAGTATTTTAATTAGTACATATTTTCTAGGAAGTGTTTTCCTTAACATGTATTGGATTAACAGACTTGCTGAATGTTCATTCTGTTTCTTAGGTCTAACAGGATTAAAAAATATTGGAAACACTTGTTACATGAATGCAGCTTTACAAGCTCTTTCCAACTGGTAAGGAAAATGATTGTAAATACATTTTATATTTGCTTACTCATGCATTTGGTAAGGATGGACTTAATGATTTTGAAGGGCTGCACTACTATGGAAGAATACATGTATTTGTTAAATCTCAATCATATCCTACAAACAATTGTATTACTGATTGATAGGGAAAAAAAAAATTATGGCATATGAGTTGCTCAGCTTTTTCCCTGTTTCTTTATAATTCTTCACTGTCCTAAATAAAAAATATATGCAGTTCTAGAAATAAGAAAATCTGATAAAAGCTTGGGTTTTCTCTTCTGTTAGGGAAGAAATCAAAGCAAATGCATAAACATAAACCATAATTAAAAAAAGAGAGACATGTTAAGATCAAAAGGTCCAAATTCAGTCCTTACAAACAATACATCTGGGACACTTTCTGCTAAATCATCTCAGGAATTGCTAGAATACAAAATCTTGTCATCTCATGAGGGTACCAGACAAGTTCATGAAGGAGAAATGTACAAAAGCTGAAGATATAAAACCACTAGAAATGGTTAGGCAGGGACAGTGCTTGAGTATATATCATGAACACTTTGTGCATCTGCTTTTGGCTGAAACCCGTGATGAGACCCAGGGCTAAGTAGATCTCACTGAGATCCTTTGTTGAGGGAGAGGAGAACTAAAGAAAATCTCTTTAGAAGGTAAAAAAGTAGACAAGGCATCTAATAAGGAGGAAATTATTTAGTTGAGAAGTTCCAAATTTTGCAGTTATTCTGGGATATTCCTTCTCTTGGATGAAAATAGGTCCAATCTATTTGACAGACTGACTTCAAAAGAGGATTGAAGGGAATGGAGAGAGTATGTGAGTTGGCAAAACTGTATGAAGTAAACAGATAAATCATTTAAATATAAATTACTGAGCTACAAACATAGAATCATAGAACAGTTTGGGTTGGAAGGGACCTTAGAGATCATCTAGTTCCATGCTCCTGCTATGGGTAGGGTCACTTTCCCATAGACCTGGCCTTGAACAGTGCCAGGGATGGGGCAGCCACAGTTTCTCTGGACAGCCTGTGCCAGTGTCTCATCACCCTCACAGGGAAGAGCTTCTTCCAAATATCTAATCTAAATCTCTACCCTCGTTCAATTTTAAACCATTCCCCCTTGTCTTATCTCTACATGTCCGTGTAAAAAAACATCCCTCCCCAACTTTCTTGTAGATCCTCATTAGGTAAAGGAAGGGCTGCTTTGAGGTCTCCCTGAAGCTGGCTTTTCTCCAGGCTGAACAACCCCAGATCTCTCTGCCTGTATTCCTGGGAGAGGTGCTCCAGCCCATTCATTATCTTTGTGGCTGTCCTCTGGATTCATTCTAACAAGTCCACATGCTGGTTATGTTGTGGGCCTCAGAGCTGAACCCAGTACTTCACGTGGGGTTCTCATGGGCGCAGAGTAGACAGAGAAAATCACCTTGCATTTGAATCCCACAGTTCTGGTGCTTTAACAAATGTCAGGATGTGTTTGAGGAGCAGTGTTGCTGTACTGCTGAAGTTGTCCTACTAGGAAATGTTTGATTGTAACATCTCAGGATGTGGGAAATGGAATTGTTCAATTACAATAGTTTTACACTTTTTTCCCAATAATCTTATGTGAAATGCAGATTTCATCTTGTATTTTAACAACCTGAAAAAAACCCACCCTATTTTCTTCTTTTTAATCAGTCCACCTTTGACACACTTTTTTCTTGACTGTGGAGGCTTAGCCCGGACAGATAAGAAACCAGCAATTTGTAAAAGTTACCTCAAGCTGATGACAGAACTCTGGCACAAAAGCAGGTATTGTATCATTTTGGGGTTTAAATGATTATAAATGAACTCCAGAGTCAGGACAAATTAATACATCCTTCCCAGGGTTATAATTTTTATTTTGTGTGTATCAGTGAATTACTTTTGTAAATTAAGGAAGGAAAGATTATAACCTGTTTGTTTCCATAGCTACCAAAGATAGAACAAATAATTGGTATACATTCTTCTAGTAAGGAAGTTCTAACAAGAAGTAGATGATAAACACTATGGAAAGTAGTATTAAGCTTTCAAAAATGTTTATATGTACCAGAAATGTGTATAAAATTTGAAACTCCTTTCTCTCTGTGTTCTTCATTCTGTCTCAAAGTTTTTGTCAATTTCTCATGTTTCATAATTCCATTCTCATATGGAATTTCTGTTATCTCTGCCTAAGAAAATACTTCAAAATATAAATACAAAAGTAAAGAAACAGTAATTGTGCATAGTGCCAAGTGTATGCCTGATCTGTCACCTAATTCTTTAGTAAGAAATGTGTCCCAAAAGGCTTGCTACAGTCTAGTTCTGTTAGGTGACAGACAAAAAAAAAAAAAAGTATAGTTAATAATTCAATACCGGTATTATATTTGGTTAAGATTAATGCTACTGGTGTTATACATGTTACAGTTCAGTTGCAGGCAAAATTGTGATCCCAGTAAAGATCAAAAGTTGCATTTAAATACTTGCTTTTCTATATATACTTACATATTTAAAACTTTTTATTTCTTTAGACCTGGTTCTGTTGTTCCTACTGGTTTATTTCAAGGAATTAAAACTGTTAATCCTACATTTCGAGGCTACTCTCAACAGGTAAAACTTTCTGACCTAAAATCTGCCTAATTTGTAAAATTCTCTTTTATTTTGAAGTCTAATGCTTAAGATACCGTGCTTCCTGTATTTGTTAAAAGCGATAGCAACGTAAACACTGCTTTATATGCTTCAAATGTAGATCATCTGAAATAGAAAATGGAACCAGCAACAGTTAAGTTAGGTTTTATGTTCATTTATATAAAGTTATTTAAAGGCCGTCAGCTTCTGAGAATAACTCATGTGCCAGAAAACAAAATAAAGGTGCTTAAAAATAAAATATGATAGATTTTTAATATTTGTCACCAGTTATGTTTTGATTTTGTTTTGTTTTGTTTTTTTAATGTAAGTACACAGTATCCAGTTTTCATTTATTACCTTTTAAAAAAACAAATGCACTGCTCTGTGTTTCGTAGGCCGTATTGTAGGAACTCAGGTCCGCCACTTGCTAAATAGGCATGGATTATTATATAGTAAAGGCATTCTTCAGTTACCCTTCAGTATCTTGCTGCATTCATACATTTTGCAGTACTTTGTTAAAAGCTTTTTGACTAGAGGAAGAATTTAAACCCTGTAGTTAGAAAAGCTTACCAAGATCTTCCAGGAATCTGCTGTTATTCAAAGGAATTCTTCTAGCATGTTTCATATTTGTGGAGAGGAGGATTAGAACACATGTTTTAATGTTCAAATATTGCATGTAGCTGTAAGGTAAATGTTTAAATAGTAATCTCAGCAGGATTTAGTTTACTCATGTGCTTCTGAACAGTCACTTGAATTTCTGGAAAAGCAGAAAATCAATCCTGATAACTGAAAAGAAGCTGTATGGAAACTTGGTTCTTGTAGCTTTAAACACTGAGAATGTGTTTTTCCATGCAGAGCAACACTTAATGAGAACCCTTCTAGGTTCTGCCTGGATCACACTTCAGTTGTATGTTTAGTATGTTTCATGGCAACAATTAAAACAAAGTAAGTCTTTCATGACCAACATTCTCCTATTGCCCAGCCTCACAAATTGGGCAGCCAGTTGGGCAGCCAAATCCAATCTTCAGGCAGAAAAAGGAATTCTTTTGCTCAGTGAAGAATGTTTATTGGTTAAGCTGTGTCTTAAGGTTTGAGTCTCTTTTTTTTTTGTGTGTAAAAGTATTACTAGCAAATAGGCATATTAGGTTTTTGGGTTTTTTTTTCATTACTCAAAACCCAAAACTGAATCTGATGGTTCTAGTTTTTGAGAAAAAGAACATTTTCTAGTCTGCAGTTGTGAGCTTAGTAAGTAATTAGTGTGTTGGATGGTGATGTTGAGCAGCAGAAATTATTACTATGAACAACCAAAATACAGAAAGGAAAACAGAAGAAAATAGAAGCAGTAGTAGTTGCCAAGAAGAGGCTATTGTTTTCTCCCATGCTTGTTTTATTAGATATTCTCTATTGCCAGGAACCAAGCTGCTACATGGATTGTTGAAATTTGGTGCCTCTTAAGATACTTCAAAGCACAGATTAGACTTGTAGTAAATCTTCACAGCTCTTTGTGGAGATACTGATAGCTGGGGAGTCTTGTCCAGGCTTGAGAAGAAGAATCTTGTTGCCAGCGTGATGCAATTGGAAAGACAGGATAAGTACATTATAACACTTCTTAATAAAGTCCTGCCATGCCCAGTGAAAACAATGCTCAGATTGCTTTGCTGAAGATGCTGCATAAGGTTTTAAAAAACTGTCCTTAGAACATTCCATTACCAGCAGAGCTGGGATTTGGCCACAGTGTTGGTAGTTGCTTGAGTTATACTTGTTGAAATAAGCTTTTTGGGAATAGAAGTGTTTTGGAGGAAACTCATAAGATTACATGCAAGAAGTGGACACAGGAAACAAATACATGATCTGAAAGTGAAATTTCTTTTGAACTGAGACAGAGGCATTTAACTTACTCTTCTTTAATAGCCAGCTGCAGCTTTTGGTTTAGTTACTTGTATCTTTTTTTGATATGACTTTAATTTCTTCCAAACCTAATGGAATAATATCATAAAACTTGTTTAAAATTCTAGGATGCACAAGAATTTTTGCGTTGTCTAATGGATTTGCTTCATGAAGAACTTAAAGAACCAGTTGTAGAATTGGAAGATGTCCAGCCTACAAGTGTTGAAGACAGTATGGAAGAAGACAAGAGCCAGTCAGATGTAGGCTTTCAGCCCTGTGAATCCTGTGGTGCCTGTGATAAAACAGAAAACGACACTATTTTCAAACCTGTCTTAGAGGATCCTGCAGAGACAACCATGTTAATTCAGGATGATGATAACTCAGTCACATCCAAAGACTGGCAGAAAGAAAAAATATCAAGCAACAAGCTTAAACGAGCAAATTCTATAGAAGACTTTGAAAAAGATACAAATACTGCTTCAGAGACCACTGAATTTTTAAATAATCAAGGAACTGTCAAAGTACAGATACACAGCAGATTCTCAGGTAATACATTACTAATGTGCAATGGAAATAGTCAAATTGTTAGCCAGAATATCTGTGTGAGTGGAAAAGAGTTGTAGAATAAATATTGTAGCGGTACAGGTCAAATAGGCTAGGTGGATTGACTTTAGGCAATGCACCTTCCTTATTTACTTTTCAGTTCAGGTGTTCCGAATTCAACTTGAATTTCCTTGAAAAACTAAATATTTGTGCTGGGTAAGGTTTCAGATAACCCAGAAGAGAGTGGGGGTTTTGAATTTTGTTCTTAACTTAAAACATGTGACTTGAAATGGTGCTGCATTCCTAAATGTCCTGTGACCTGACAGTGTGATTAAATTAATTGCATAACAATTTTGTCTGTTCATTCTGCAGTAAATTTTTGGTAGAATTTATGAAATAATGCAAATATTAATTGCAGAATACATCAGTGATGTCCACATGAATGATATATCTGCAGCCCAAACCCCATCATCAAATGAAGGGATGAACACCCGCTTATCAAACAGTCCACCAAAATCATTCTCATCATGCTCTTCACTGGCACCAGTCCACAAGAAAGGTATAGGGTCTTTATTTTCTCCCACCTGGTACTGGATCGCTCTGTATTACAGTTTTCATTTTGTTGTTTCTTGTGTCTTGCATACCAATGCACTGTTTTTAATTCAGGATTTTTTAATCCCCTATCCCTACTGGGGAGAGGGACCATTATGTAAACTGGACATACAGTAAGACTCCCTTTATTTCTGAAGAATTCTTATTCTTTCAAAGCATGCTTGAATAGTATCTCTGTCTAGTTTGTGAAGATAGAATAGTATTTTGAGAAAACTTTCTCAACTGTTCTAGTTTGGAAAGAAAGGAAATGTATGGGAAGTTACTTAGAAAGATAATTCAATTTCCTGTCATTATTCCATGGCTTACTGCTTGTTACTGGCTATTAGCATTTTGACAGACTTTGACTCCTACAAGACTTTTCAGTGATCTCCTGGGCAGTATTCAGACTTCAAAAGAGGTTTTATGGTCTTCATTCTAGCATACCATGCTGGTAATTTATAAAGCCCAAGAGACTGCTTTGGTGTATTTATCTAATTAGTAGTGGATTTGGGTGGGGAGGGGGCACACATGTTATACTTGGAGTTTTATTTTTTCTTATTTTTTAATAAGCTGCTGTTAGGCTGGACTCTAGTAGTAGGTTTAGACTACTTCAACCCTGTCACTCTCACCAGTGTTGTGATACAATCAGCTTGAGTATGTGCTCTTCATCCCAACATGGTTAAAACTTGTGGAAAGATGTGATCAAATTAAATGTCAGAATGTGACATTTAAAGTTTGTACCTTGGGGGATTCCTGCCAAGATGAATCTCATAGCAGGAGGCTATAGGCTTCAAGACTGGCAGTTTGAGTTTTACTTAAACTAAGGCAAAATTTTCCTGTATTTTTCCACCATAAACTGCTTGAGGAACCTACATGAATTGCCTGGTACCAGCAGTAGTCTGCTTGTGTAATTTCTAAGAAATATTTAGTAAACAGAAAATAGGGCTTGGTTCAAAATCAAGTCCTAAATATATGTGATCTCTAATTATATTATGCAAAGTTGAAGGAAATCAGAACCCACTTTATCTTGATTTACTTTCAGCATTTAATATTTGTCATTTTACAGTTGCAACTGTATCATCACCAAAAAGGAAGAAGCGCAAGAAGTACAGGAGTGTCATCTCTGATATATTTGATGGGACGATAATAAGTTCAGTACAGTGCCTGACTTGTGATCGGGTGAGTAAGAAGGGGAAGTTCTAGCTTTTGACATGTTTTTTTTTTAACTCCATACAAATACTTACAACTTTATGAATAAAGTGAGGCTCTGGTAACTTTATTCTTTTGTGACAGATTTCCTCAGAAGTTTCAGTTGTTTCATACTTGTTTACTCAAATAGTAATAGCAGCTTCAAAAAAGCAAATATGACCACTAAAATCCAGGATGGGAGCAAGAAAATGCATAGCTGTCTCTTTTGCAGCAGGTCCAGTTACATTAGGTCAAGATAATGTCAAAGTAAGATACTGTCAAAACAATGGGATAAAGCTTTCTGAAACTAGCTTGTATAACAAGAGCCTGAGGCAAAAATCATAGTGCTTTTTGTGACTACTAGGAAGACAAATAATAATGTCTTGAAGAGTTTCAGTGATAACAATGTGCAAGTTTACTCTAAAATGTTAATTTTTCTTACTCTTTTAGAAATGAATTCTTATGTCTCATTATTTATAATAAATTTGCAACCTAGTGGAATTTTCAGCAACACAGTGACTTAGTAGTTACTGGTGAACTTTACAGTAGTCAGTTTAATTCAGTTTCTCTTCAATCTTAACTCTCCTTTGTTTCATTTGTTTTCTTCTTTAGCTGTCTGTAACCCTGGAGACCTTTCAGGATCTGTCCTTGCCTATTCCAGGTAAGGAGGATCTTGCTAAACTTCATTCGGCAAGTCATCAGACATCTCTAGTCAAGGCTGGGTCATGTGGAGAAGCGTATGCCCCCCAGGGATGGATAGCTTTCTTTATGGAATATTTCAAAAGGTAAGTAATATTTACCTTGTTCTATTTTTTAATCTATTTTGAAATTCCAGTTTCTGCTCTTCTGGCAGAACATTTGTTGTTTTTCTTTCTTTTCTATCAATGATGTTTCAGGTTTGTTGTCTCATGTGTTCCTAGCTGGTTTTGGGGTCCAGTTGTAACCTTACAAGATTGTCTTGCTGCCTTTTTCGCCAGAGATGAGCTCAAGGGTAAGAGGTCAATTACATGAACATGTTTCTTCTGATATTTTTTCCTTTAATCATACTAAGATGATTAATATCTTCTTCGCTTCACACAATTAAGCAAAGGCCACCTGTTAGACTGTAATACAGTCATTCCTTGCTCTTATGGGATCATTCATTTTAAAAAGGTAAGCTTCTCATTCAACTGAATATTTGAGGCAAGAAATGCCTGTGAAAGCTGCTTTAGAAATATCAAGTAAATCTGAATTTGGTTTAATGAAATGGTATCAACTGAAGGGTCATAAAAATTTCAAACCCCATTATATTAATACTTAAGTTGACCTAGTGAATTTCTTCCCTTTTAAATTTTATATCCTCATCTCTTCACTTTATGCTGTACTGCTTCATAGTTACAAACATAAAACCTAAGACCCTTTCTATTTACTTGCTATGTCAACACTCTTATGGCTTAAATATTCAGTGCAACCTAAAGATAAATTCCCTTGAAACTTTTATATATCAAGTGTATGTGCTTGAAGGATAGCTATTTGGATTTAGAGAATAATGGTTGTTTGTCTTCTCCATTGTATTTGCAGGTGATAACATGTACAGCTGTGGAAGATGTAAAAAGTAAGCTGTCTTTTACTTTTGTTTTAACTTGTCTTTATTTGAGTGCTTTAATGCTTCTGTTAGTCAAGAGGCATTTATTTCTGCTGGATGTGTCACAGTGCTGTTAATCTTTTGACACTACCTTGTGTTCTGGCTGTCAGAAATTTACTATTACAAAGGTGCAGAAAGTCAGAAAGCACTGACTCAGCATACCATATTGCAGTGAAATTGTGCTTTGTTCTTTTTCATGTTCCTTATAATTTCAGACCTTTCTAAATCGTTTTTGACTAAAAAAAATATTTTAGCCCTCTATATTACTAGTAGGTTGTCACTGATATGCAGTTGCTCCTTCAGTATGTTATAAATAAATACACTGTGTCCTTAAATACTAAAGAACAAAGAAACAGAAGTGGTCTGTAGATAGCTCAAAGCCCTTTATGGAAAAAGGTTGTTATTGCTTGCTATATAACTGGTGATCTGGTGTAGATCGCTTCTTCAAAATAAACTTGGCTGCTTTTTTTTTTTTCTCTATTTTGCTGAATAATCAGCTTAACAAAGCTTAAAGTTTTTTCCTTAATGCTAAGAGAAATTGTTAGCTAGATGGAGCTTGACTGTCTATACTTGCTGCTTTGACTTTTTCAGCAGTACAGATTGTCGTGTCTTCTAAAGCATCCTTGTTTGCATCTTTTTGGCTACTCCATGTCTAGTCTACATTCCAGAAATATTTTAGGTTTACTAATGTGTAATGTTCAGTTTAGACTTGCTGATCTAGTACAATAAAAAAAAAAACAAAACCTTTTCAGAACTAAGTATTGGTTGTTTTATTGTTTGTTTGTTTTTCTCCTTTGCTTAGGTTAAGAAATGGAGTGAAATTCTGTAAAGTGCAAAAATTTCCTGAGGTACTGTTACTACATGCACTTTCTGCATGATTAGGAATGTGGTAAGACTAATGAATTGCATGAAGTAAGTCATGTTTATGTTACGTGATGAAAGTGTATCTTCATATCAGCATTTGTTTTAAAAAGGTGAGCAGTGTTTGGTGATTCACCCTGTAAGAAAGCAAACCTTGTACTTGGAAAGAAAAACCTCATTCTTCTAACTTTACTATGTTATAACTGTCAGCCTGCAGAGCTTGTTTATACTGTAGAACTTAAATACCACAGCCAGAATGGAAATATTTTCCATAAGTAATGCTTGTAACTTCACGTTTTAAAAGTAATCCAATCTTACGCGTCAAAACATGAGTTGATGGGTGCAACAATCAGGAAGAATTAATGTCCCTCATGACAAGATTGTGCAATTGGTGCATTGAAGGAGAGAAAAGGTATGTTGCTTATTGCTGAATCAGCATTAGTAACTTCAGGACTGGAGGTTTTTTATACTGTTAGTAAGATAAGTCTTAGAAAATTACAAATGTATTTCTAATTCCTTCAGCCATGGTTGATTTAAAAAAATAAATAAAATCTATGGAACACAGAGCTTGTGATAGTTGCCTCAGCCCATAGACAAAAGTGATCCTTTTGGGATGATAAAAGGAAAACGTGGCATGCACAGTGCAGTTATTAAATGTCAAGTAGTACCAAGTAAAGTGAGTTCTTGAGTGAATCTGTCCATCTTTCTTACAGATACTGTGCATTCATCTCAAAAGATTTAGACACGAACTTATGTTTTCCACTAAAATTGGGACCCATGTGTCCTTTCCCTTGGAAGGCCTTGATCTTCAACCTTTCCTTGCAAAGGACAGTCCAGCTCAAATTGTGACTTACGATCTTCTGTCTGTCATCTGCCATCATGGAACTGCCAGCAGTAAGTATAAGGTTGATTGTTCCTTCTCTGTAGTTGATATTCACATCAGCCCTTCTGTTTAAGTTTATTTGTTTACTGAAGAGTAATAGATAAGCACTGGTAATTATACTGTGAAGGATAAATGCTGTGATTTTAACTTGAACCATAAGATGACTTGTTCTTAAAGAGTTGACACACCTTTGAAATTGTGTGGCATACTGAAATAAAATTGTAGGTGGAAAAAAATTAACATTTCCTGGAATATTAAGTAAACTATATATATCATTGAAAGTAGACAGTATAAATGTACAAATAATGTTACATGCCAGGAGATGACCAATTGCTCAGCTGTTCTGCACAGCTGCTGTTTGTCTGGAGTTTTGATGCTTTGTATGACTGACTTTTCTGGAAAGAGTTCACCACACAGATGTCAGTAATTTTTTTTAAAAAGTTGTTGTTCTGGTTGATCGCTGCCAATTAACCCCAAACCAGGCAGTATCTGCTATTTATGGCTAGTCATAAGTAGCTGACTTTATGTCAAGCTTGTTTTTGCCTAGATGCTGTGTTTATAAGATTTGGAAAATGGGACAAAGAGATGTTTGAAGTCAGAAACTTCATGGGTTTTTATACAGGTTACCCACCCCCTCATACTGTCCAAACTTGAGGTGTTCATAGTTCAGATGAAGTTGTTTCCATTTTTTTCTGGATGCTTTTTCATGTTCTATTCAGTGCTTGCAGGATGATGCTTCTCATAGTCACTTTAGTAGACATCTGATTATTTACTTGTTGGCAGTTGAATATGTACTTTAGAAATAGTAATAATTTATATTATGAATAGTCTTCAGAACGCAGTGAAGTATGGGCTTGATATTATGTAGCCATTACACATCTATGCTAATTTCCATTAAAAAGATTTGAAAAGAATTCATTGTGGAAACTGATTAGGGTAAATTGTTCAGTCATTCTTACTCTGATTCGAGTTTCATGGTTCAGGAGTGCATTAAACATTAAGCTGCCGGAAAAGTTCAAGAATATGCTGAAAGCGGTATTCAGTTTGCCACTAGCTGATGGAAATTAAGGAGGGGAAGTGGGAAGTGATCCAGAGTTTGGGAGAAGTTAATATCCAGATCATATCTGTTAATGATTTAATGTTTCTCCCATTTAAGACTTGCTTTTTTTTGGACTTGCTTCCTTTTCGTGTGTTGCACAGTAAAATGGGCAGCTCTGGACACTTTAATAAATCTTCCTTCTTACACTCTAGGTGGACATTATATAGCTTATTGTCGCAACAATTTAAATAATTTGTGGTATGAATTTGATGACCAGAGTGTCACAGAAGTATCAGAATCCACAGTGCAAAATGCAGAAGCTTATGTTCTCTTCTACAGGTAAGTAATTGAAAGTACAATCATGCTTATGTAAATCAGGTATGTAAATAACTTTAAAGCAGAAATTGGCTGCCACAAGAGAATTAGAGTGGAAGTCTGACAAACCAGAACAGCCTATGCTGGAGAAAGACTTAATCCTTCACTTATGTTCTTAACACTTGCTATGTCACTGCTAAAACATGTATGGAACTTAAAATGAAAATTAAATCTGCATAAATAAAGTGTAGTAAGATGACTAGAAAGAGAACTTTAAACAGCTGTTAGAAATAGCCACTAATTACCTCCATTTTAATCAGAGGAAAGGAATCCTGCACAATGGGAGGTTTTGCACACAGACTTTTAACTGTTAGAGCTCTAAAGGGAAGAGTGGAAAGTCTTCAGCAGATGGGATGTAGAACAACAGACGTTTTACTGTGTTGTAATTTAATTTCGGGGAATTGAGAGGCTGGACTTTCCTGAAAGTTGAAATGAAAGGCGAGAAGTCATGTAATTATTAGCTTCTGTCAAAAGGAATTTTTGCACTTGAAATAATAAAAACAGCTTAACTCAGTTTTCAGATTCTAAGTATCTTGTACTAAGATCAGATTCGCACTTAAAGTTTACTGCAAAACAGACTGTGTCAGAGTTGCACTAGAAATGAGATGTGTTCTGGTTTAACTTTTATTAGGAGCACTTGTACCTGCCACTATCTGAGCTAAGACTGTGAGTCTGGGTCAGTAGGTCTTTTGAAAGGAATGTGGAAGTCATGCTGTATTGCCAAGGAAGAACATTGTACCTGATTGTGGGTAAACATATTTAAATAATAAAAGAACAGCATTCATAAAATTTGGTTTTTTAAAAAAGAATATACACACAAAATACTACCACACACAAAATAGATGTTCTTTCAGCATGTTTTTAGAAAGCTCATTGGAAATACGTATAAATTTTTAATTTAACAGCTGGAAAGGCTTTTGTTGAAGAATTTTATTCTGAACTTAAGTGGGTAATGTATTTTAATTGGATTTATGGCAAATTTTTTTTCCTACTCTTTTAGTCTTGTTTTGCTATACTATAAATAGTCCTGTTGCTGTGGCCATTAGGTCTACCTGAAGCTTTTCTGTCAGCTATTTGGGGTAACTTTTACACCATAAGTTAACTGATGTCCAGCTTTTGTGTGATGCTGAGTCAAGTTTTGGGTCGGGGTTTTGGAGGATAGAATCATAGAATCATAGAATAGGGTTGGAAAGGACCTTAAGATCATCTAGTTCCAAACCCCCTGCCATGGACAGGGAACGAATAGTTCAAACCTGCTTTTGGAGAAGAGATTGTTCAATCGAAACACAAGAGAGCAGAGATACTTCCAGTTCGACAGCAGCAACAGCCCCAGTGAGAAAAATGGGTTACAGGAAAAGTAGGGGAGTTACCCAATCTAGTTACTGTTCAACCTGACTTCTGAAGGTAAGTAAGGAACATCTGCCCAAGGACCAGCTTGTGAAGCTTTTATCTCAGAAGATACAGAGGAAATGGGAGGTGGGCAGAGCCTTTTCTCCTCCTCCTGTGGTAGTAATCACCTCTGCAGTATAGCCGTCTGTTACAAACTATCTGCTTTCTCAGGCTGCTAGGTTAAATGGGAACTGCCAGGGGTCTTTGTTGTTGATCTAAGCAGGCAAAGGTTTCCTCGCAAGCATAATAGGTGCCAAGAGCAAGCACAGGTTTAACAGAGCAAGTAGTCTTTGCTGCCCTTTCCACTTTGTACTAGCTGTTCTAACTCTTGCGACACATTGTTCCCTAATGTGACAGTCCAGGTTCCTACCACACATTTAGATGATGGCTCAGGCTATACATAAAGGGTGCAAGTTATTTCACAGGCTAAGTCAACTGCTTCGTGCTACTAGAACTTTGATGTATAGCCATGGCCCAGGTAATTCACTTGAAATTACAGTTTTCACAAAATAAATTATCTTTATTGTACACAAGGATATATATTTGTTTAATGATTTCTGTTTTGGTAATAGAAAGAGCAGTGAAGAAGCGCAGAGAGAGAGACGGAGAATATCAAGTCTACTGAACATGATGGAACCAAGTCTTCTGCAGTTCTATGTTTCCAGACAGTGGTTAAATAAATTCAAGACTTTTGCAGAGCCAGGACCAATTTCAAATAATGACTTTCTCTGTATGCACGGAGGTGAGGCTGTAACTGAGTGTCAACGGAGTGATGTGTAGCTGTGCAGGGATGTGCACTTGTTTTAATTAAGGGAAGTTGAATGTAGTAAATGTATATTGTAACTTCTGTAACTTCACAGGTAAATTAAAACTCTAACATGTCAATGATTTCTGTGATTTTAGTAGCTAACTAGTTGAAAATTATACCATATGAAGATCTCCTATTTGTCCTCTTTTCTCTGCACATTTGATGTTGTTTATAAGCTTTCTTGATTCTTAAAGAGGAACAGTTTGATTTATCTACTTGATTCCTAAACATGTGTATTCATTTTTTAAAAATCATGTAAAAATCATGTCACTTTATCATCATCCTTAATACTTCGTTCTGCCGATCTAAATCTTATTTGCAGCTATGCACTAGAAGCAACAAGAAAGTTTGAAAGCTATGGAACAGGAAATTGGTATGATGCAGAGTAGCCAGTGCATAGCAGTGTGAAAATAAAGTAGTAATTCTTTATATTCAGTGTTGGGAGCATAAAAATTTTACTTTGTGCTAAATGTTAATAAAAATGAGAGAATTGCATTAAGCAAAGCATTGGGGAACTATCCATATTTGAGTGCTAACATTCTAAGAAATCATTACTGTGGTGTTTTTACACCTATTTTCTAATAAAAAATACAGCTGTGTTAGATCAGCAGTTAGAGGCACTGCCCCTATTGCTGAAACAAACTTTCTATGTAAGACTATTGAGCCCAGTAACAATGTTCAGAGGGTGTACATGTGAGCCCTTGTGGCTGTGGCTTTCCTTTTGCATGGTTATAGAAGATGAGTTTTGTTGTACAAGTGCCCAAAAGACTAAATTTTTACCTTTTTCAAAGAATTCCTGCATAGCACATTGCTGCTTACTGTGTGCTTCAGCTCAGTGTATCTGATTGCGCAAGCCCTTCTTGCCTTCCTCAAAATTTCCTTACTTTTAAGCATTAGTGTTGTTTGAAGTAATTCAGAAAGGTCTACAGCAAATAAGTGAATTTTGAGTAGACCATTTGCCAATGTGTTTAGAGGCATAAACAAAATATTTAATCCCTCGTTAAAATTTTAATTGTATGCCTTAAGAAGGATTTTGCAATTGGTATCTAAAAAGGCCTCTAGCCCTTTAATCTTTCATGTAGTTTGCTTCTGCTTTTTATAAACTTTGCAGCCACATGAAAGACTAAAATTAGAGTGGTCTCTTTAAATACAGTAATAGATTATACTGTGGTAAAACTTGCTTTACATGATTTCTCTGAATTCATTGAAAGGTTAAATTTTTTAATTCCTCTAACCTCCAACATAGTCTTCTCCCTCCATGTCCTGAATAAAATTTGCAAGTCTTTTTTCTTTGTGTTTTTTTAATTTTGTTTTGTTTTGTTTGTTGTTGCTTCTGCAGGTGTTCCTCCACACAAAGCTAACTTCATAGAGGACTTAGTTGTAATGCTACCTCAAAATATATGGGATAATTTGTACAGCAGGTAAGTTTTATACTGTAACTGGAAAAAATTCAGTGATGTGATCTGCATGGAAGTATGTGTCAAGCAGCAACATCAGACTTCAGAATTAGTGGATCAGGAAAAGAGGAAAAAAACCATTAAAAAAAGTATTCTAAGCACAGAACTAAGTGAAGGGATTGCAAGCAGCCAATTTACGTAATTTGCTTTTGCGAAGTTATGCTAAAAAGTCTACATGAAGTAGCGTGTTACTGTGGTAATACTTGAGCATTAAACCAATAAAAAGTATGGTATGTACCGAATGACACAAAGTAGGTCAGCAAAAGTACACTTTGAAGAGGCATTTTGAAAGACTTCTCTGTATCAGCTTCCTGTTCTCTTGTTGGCTGGAGGCAGCTTTTCTTTTATGTTGGCTTTGAATCCATAGCCTCAGCTGCCAGTACTGCTTCAAAATAACTTATATCTAAGTGTTCCTTATAACTACTCAATGCTTTTTAATCTAGGTCAGGCTTAAGTGCTTGCTTATAAAGGAGGGATTCTTAAGATCTGTCTCCTTTTAAAGTAACAAAAAGCTGTAGAAGAGCTTTGCTGATGACCTTAAGGACCCTGTTGCACTTGCATTAAATATTTTTAGCTGTTAATTTCCTGCCACCTAAGCAATGCAGCTGAAGGGTTGAGGTTTTCTGTTTTAAAGTTTCAATAGACACAAGTGAAAAATAGAACAATGCTATTTCCAGCCTATTTCTACTTTCGTAGATGTACTGAATTCCAACTGACAAAGGCAGTATTTGTCTTCTGTATGCCGAAAGATTTGTTAAATCTGAAGAAAAATGGTTTTAAACTTCTAATTGTTTTTTCTTCTTTCTGAACCTTTTTGACAAGATATCCAACTTCAGTCATTTGATAGAAAGGTGAAGTCCCAGAAGTGATAGGGTCCTATTAGGTAGAGGTATGAATTGTTGCTAAATGTGTTCTGTCTGGCTTCCTGACTGGCACATGCACCCTTTAACACAGAGTAGCTCTGAAGCACTCATGTTTAGCTTCTTGTCTTGCTGTTATCTGGGAACTGCAGGAGAATATCATGGCTGCAGTGGGTGAGAATTTAGGGTGAGGAAGCCAAATATCATGGAAGCTGTCTTTTGTTGAGATAATGTTAAGAAGAAGGAGATATTTGTCTAAAATGCCAATTGCCAATTGATGTCCCAAACATGTTTATTTTGCTGCTCATGTGGCACTGTTATCAATTTCCAAATACTCTGGGGTCAGAGTTGCTTTGGGATAATGTAGTATAATCCATACTTGATCTATTTCAACTAAAAAGTTATGAAGTGATCACTGCAGTTCAAAGACAGTGTCATATTCAAAGATGCAATTTAAGTGATGGGTGACCATTTTATAAAACATGTCTTTAAGTTGGGATGACTGAATATATACCAAAAAACGTGTGTACAGGTGCTGTTGTACTGAAATAATGCTTTAATTTTCAGTTAAAATATAACACTTCTGTGTTTGTTAGGGGATGGGGGTGGAAAGATAGCATCCCAAATTATTTTTATGGACTGACAAACATACAAGTCTAAAAGAGGAGGCGGGGGAAGTAATGCCTTCCATGGCAGATTTTTCTTCAATTTATTCACGAAGTAACCACGGTTGTTTTTCACTCTTGTTTAAGACATAGACTTTCATATTTTGAACTTTAATTCATGTTGCACCTGAGAAAGCTACTATTGAGATGCTTAAATATAAATGTTTAAGAGCACTCTCTTTTATCTCATTTAAAGTAAGATTTTTGGAACAAAATAGGAAGTTTTAGAAGTGAAACAAAACTGGAAGAGACCCCAGGTCTATCAAAAATAATGATTCAGCTAGGAAGTAGAACCTGGAATATCCTTATCTCAATGTGTGACCTTTCTGTTGTAGTAAGTGCATCTCTTAAGACTGCTAGTCATTCAAGAGTATTTTCTTTATCAGGCTTGTAGTTTCCAGGCTAGTAAATGATGCCCGTGTTCATAATGATGCATCTATACACACACACACACATGCACACATATATATATATATATAGGTATATTATCTCTTGTGCTTCTCTGTAACAGTGTGTCTACAGACTTCCATGCATTTTCCTTGTTTCACACAAGAAAAATATGGATGAGAAGGTCATGAAAAATAAGTTTTTAGGAACAAAACAATAAGCAAGTTTAGAGGCAGGTGTCAGGGAGGCAGCAGACTGATGAAGAGCCTGCAGTGGAATGGAGGAACACGCTTAAAATAAAACTGGCTGGAACATTTCCATACGTTGTTTCTTGGAGGCCTTTAATAAAATCACACAGGGTATATATATAACAGAATACTTGCTCACTGGCATGTTCTTCCCATAGTAACACCTTTTGAAGTATGTGAGACAGTAGCTTGAGATGGTTTCTACTGGCTTTAGGCAGTGGAACTTGGAAGATGGTTATGTCTTAGCATGGAGTACAAAATATTACTAGGAAAATAAATTGCAGTATTTGTGGATCAAATGGCAGAGTGACTGGCATTGATCAGACTTATATTAGGTATTATAAGAAAATGCTCTGTCTACAGACGCATGATATTTTCACATGGTATTTTGCACAAGGTTAATTTTTTTTTTACATTTACTGCAGGTATGGAGGAGGACCAGCTGTTAACCATCTGTATGTTTGTCACACCTGCCAAATAGAGTCTGAAAGAATTGAAAAAAGAAGGAAAAATGAATTGGAAATGTTTATTCGGGTAAAAAAGTAAACACTTATTCATTCTGCTTTTTGACATCACCTGATACTCATGAATTGATCCAAGGGGTTACAGAAAGTGCATAGGTGATTCCTGAAACAAATTGACTTCATTAAATATATGTATTCCTATTTAGAATCCCTTCTTTCCTGTTGGCAACAGTAATGTTCTTGTCATATCCCAGATAACTTTATATGGAAATGTACATAGAGAAAATATTTTGTTTCTTAAATTGCTTTTTTATAGTATAGAAATGATGCAGCCACATGATGAGTTGTTCTTTATACATTGCTGGTGATTCATTCTGTGCAGTCTGATAAGGTTTAAGTACAATAATGCTGTGCCAGCAAAACATTAATCATAATCTTTAGTTCTAATTTCAAAAATATCATTAGATATGTAAACAAACATAATTCAGTGTGAAGTAAATACCTTCATGTTATAGTAGAACTGTAAAATTAATATCAAGCAGCTAGTATATTTTTCATGAGTTAAGAGTTTATGTGCATGAGTCTGGTAAAATAACTAGTAGTAAGGGTTTTGTAATTGTTAAAACTGTGTTTTCAAGTTTTCAGTGAAAATGAATGCAGAGAGATTGGAGTCCCATTTCTGCTACCTTAATTATTGAGAGGGAGGAAAAACAAAATTGCAGCTGTTTTTTAGTTCTCTCTGTGCTTTAATTGTACTTCAGAGATTGTGTCAGCTTTTCCATGTTTTAACTGCTGTTTGAACTTAATAGTAATTGATTTTTCTCTAGACTGGGTTACCACTGGATAGTAATTATTGTTAACAACATGGAGTCAGGCTCATGTGTTTTAGTGATCAACATCATTCCAGTATAAACAGTGATTATATGTGCACTGTTGTGTACATACTGTTACAGACAGAAAATTCTATTATCCTCTATTAAGATTGTGTTAGGGAATGATTGCTAAACTTACTCTATCCGAAACCTTAAGAAGTTGTATTGATGCTTCAGGTTTATGGCTTCAAGGGGGTAGTGTAGCTGTACTATTACAGAGCTAAAAGATAATGGCTTTAAAGGTTTAAATGACTTTTTGCATGTTTCTTAATAACATTGTGAAAAGATCTGTAGTCTCAGAGAAAGAATAAAATGTTAAGAATCTTGATTTTTTTTTTAATTAGGATTAAATAATTTTTTAATTTAGGATTTTAATAAAATCCTAAAGTCTTAATTATAAAAAATATAACTTTTTTTTTTTTTTCACAATGACAGTATGAAATTTAGATAAATACAACTGAGACTTAGGTATTGTTTGAAAATGTATAGTGTCACTTACATTGCCGTGCAACAGAAACTCAGAAAACCAGGGTGTGATTTTTGAGCTTGTTTGGTTTTTTTTCTTTTCCCCCCATGCTTTTTAAACTGAAGCAAAGAAAAGTCCCTGTGCATTAGTTCACTGTGCCATGCTTGGAATCATACTGGCATCTGTTCAGTGTAATAAGGAAAAAATAAGCATAGATGAAGATATAGTTCATCACACAAAGAACCTTCCATAAAATTATGGAGCAAATCTTTCAAAACACTGGTTTAATTTAAAAGAAATAAGTTGGCTGCTTTCTTCTGATACTTCAAAGTTCAGCCTTCACTGTAATTATCAAGTAGTGTTTAATGGAGATAAGCACTTGTGCTTAACTTGTTGCCATTTTCAGGAAAAAATAAACAAACTCCTAACTAAAGAATAAATAATCTTCTAATATGAAGGCTACCACTACATCAAAATCCCACCTTGGGAATTCACTAGATATTTACTATTCTGATGGTCAGTAGTTCTTTAAAGTGTTCTGTAGCAATGTAACATTATGCTGTTAATAATTACAGTGGTTAAAATAATTCAGAAGTTTAAAGGGGGAGAGGAGGGAAAGGCAGAAAAACATAGATTATTTCTCCTTTCAGCTTAATAGAGCATTCCAAGAAGAAGAATCTCCATCAACATTTTACTGCATCAGTATGCACTGGTTCAGAGAATGGGAAGGATTTGTAAAGGGTAAAGACAGTGGTAAGTTGTGCTCCATTTCAACATATCGGTAATCCTTTATTTTTCGTTATCATGTAGTTGTACTGTTGAAGTAAATTGGATTTGCTTTGCTAGAAGGCTGTAGGAAGAACAAATAGAGAAGGCAGTGAAAGCTCTTAAATACACAGGTTGTATAGGTTACAAGTACATCCATGAACAGAATATAGTCAAGTAATACATAAAAGTGGATAATGAGATAATTGCAGAAGGAATGTTGCTTGTTTACAGAGGTTTGGCTGTTAGCACAGCAGGAAAATTGGATCTAAGTACAAGGAGGCGTGGATTTTGGTGTGCAAACTGGTAGGTAATACTGTGGCTTCTGGTTGTGACCTCGCTCACAACCTAAACTTGTAGGTAGCTGAGTAACTACCATAATAACATCTTTTTAGCCTACTTTAAGTGCCTCTAAACTTCTGAAATTGAAAAACTGATAAAATGTTCTAGTCTTGTTTAACTGTTCTAGGAAACCTTTGCTAGGTGTAAGAATTAGGATTCATTTGTGTTTTACATTGCTTAAGAATTAGTAAAATGAATGCTTTGAAAAACTTGCTCTTAATTAAAATTCTGTTTCGCTTTTAACAACTTGGAACATACTGTTAAGCAGCATAAGAACAAGTAGTAAACAAATGAGCTGTTTCTTCTTCCATTTGAAAATAGAACCTCCAACCTGCCATTTGTTTTCAGCTCTCCCAATTTTAATCATCTTTGTGTCACACTAGATCCTCCTGGTCCTATTGATAATGCTAAGATTGCAGTAACAAAATGTGGAAATGCTGTGCTAAAACAAGGTGGGTGTCCAATATTGCTTCAGCTCTGGGCTCTTTGATGTATTTGCTGAAGTTTGGAAAAATTATGATGAATTCTTTTTTTAACTGTTATTGTAAAACGGCAATTCCTAGTGAATCTATATTGTACTCATTCGGGGGGAATCACCTTATTCTCCAAATAGATAATTAATATCTATAATAAACTAATCCAAATGCAGATGAGAATGTGAAACGAGGTGCAGAGTAACTTCAAAATGGCAAAAGCATGCTTTGGCTTTGTATAGCTTGGTTTGATTTGGGTTTTCTTAATGTAAATTGCGAAGTTCTTGGCTTTTAGACTGTCATATATCTGTATGTAGTTATTTGAATCTTAACATAATTTGAATTGAGAGCTACTTCTTGCACACTGGCAAATAAACCTCAGTAAGATGCTGTTGCTAATTTTCCTGCAAGTTGTTTGCCACTGTGTATTACAAAAACTTCCCTAGCATGCAAAGATACAGATTTATTTGTTATTGTTTGCAGTCAGATGCTTAATACCATTTATTTAACATTCATAGGTACAGAGAAATTCTAATATGGCCTGCTTTATGAAGACTCAGGCTTCCTGTGAATATTTAAATTCACTGTAGCTCAGCTTAAAATAAAAAATTGTTTTATTAAGATTAACATTTATTTAACTGGATTTTTTTTTCCCAGTTTAATGCCTCTACATACAGTGGACCTGCCATTGGCAGTTCACTGAAGGCCACTAGGCCCTGCATGAATTCTAATGAATTCTAAAATGTCAAGAGCTTATTTAAAAGAGTTCTTGCACTGATGAGTTTTGAAGTACATTTTAATGATTAAAGTGCTAATGTAGAATTCAAATGCAAGGTATGAAGCATATGACTGACATATTAAAACAAAAATCATTTTAGAATTAATAATAGAAAATTAGCCAGTTGTTGACTTATCTTCAGCTACATTGTTTCAAATTAGAACTTGGGTAGAAATTGAGACAAATAGGCTGTGGAAAATTTGTCTTTTTAAGTGATGAGGAAAGAGGTGGGTGCGCCACTGAACAGTGTACAGTATTCTGTGATCCAGTGGTCCTGTCCCAGTGTATTATTTTGGTTAAACCTGACGGTTAGAAGGCCTGGAGTGTGGATAATCTACTCCTGTGTCTACAGAGATGGTAATTGTTTTTGAGAACCTGAGCCTAAATGAGTAAAACTAAGGCATAATGTCATGAGTACTGGTACAGGATTTGTATCATGACTTTCAGATGAAGTGTTGCATAGTTGAGTTAGCATATGTAATCAAATGTGCAGCTCTTTGTACCCTTAAGAAGACAGATTAATTGTATCTGATTAAAGATATTGGGGGAAACTTGCTGCAGGGAAGGTTTTTAATCTATTGTTTGAAGAAGAGGGGGTTTATTCTTGTAGAATAGAAATTTGTCCTCTCTGTGCCTAGGTTAGTGTGAAGAAATTACTTCAACTGTGTAACTGTCTCGAACAGAATCCTTGTGTAAAACCCAAAAGGGGTGACATGCTGATGCTCCCTTGCCTTTTGCCACTATAAAGTGTTCCAGGAAATTAGAAATGATGGTTGGATACTGACTTGAGACAGGAAAGGGACCTTCAGCCAGAAGAATGGAATCATGAGCAAAGACTATTTAAAGACTTGGTTTTAAACTGAAAGAAGGTGGGTTTAGATTAGATATTTGGATGGAATTCTTCCCTGTGAGGGTCATGAGATACTGGCACAGGTTGCCCAGAGAAGCTGTGGACGCCCCATCCATGACAGTGTTCAAGGCCAGATTGGATGGGGCTTTGGGCAGCCTGGTCTAGTGGAAGGTGTCCACCCCCATGGCAAGGGGTTGGAACGAGGTGATCTTTCTGGACCTTTCCAAACCAAGCTATTCTAAGATTCTGTGGTTCTATGACTTTAATCAGTGAATGAAAAGACGTCAGGCTGACCCATCAGTGCTGTATACAAGGAGCATTAGTGGGGCTGGTAATGTCCTAACAGTGGTTTCTCTCAGGGTTCTGATAATTTCACTGTGGTTCTTGCGCATTTATTCCTTACCATCAATATTAATTTATTTGATAAAACAAGAAGCTTGAGTCATTGTACTGTACTGTGTAATTGGTGGGAGTGCATGTTCTTATATTAATATGAACTGTTTCCTGTGTACCAATGCCACTTGCCAGCTTGACTGATAAATACCAAGTATTTATCATAGAACCTTCATGTGCTTTATTCTTGAGTTATGTTAAATACTGGATAATTTAGAGCACGTAATTGTAAGAATCGAAATACAAAATTAACACATAATATGTAATTTTTTTTTGCAGTTGGTGCAAAGTAAAGCACAAATTCAGCTTAGGGTTTTAAATTCAAATCTGGTGAGGGTTTGGGTTTTTTTTTGTTTTTTGTTTGTTTTTTTTTTTATCGGTTGTGGACTTCAACGAAATCATGAAAAAATTATTCTAAATAGTAATCAAAATTTTTTAAATGTTTTCAGGTGCAGATTCTGGACAAATATCTGAAGAAACATGGAATTTTCTTCAGTCAATCTATGGTGGAGGTCCTGAGATTATACTCAGACCACTTGTTCCTCCAGCAGAGTCTGATATCTTGCAAACAGAGGAGAAGATTGAATTAGAAACTCGTGGTCTGTAGCTACTGAGAAAAAGATCAACTTGTAAGGAATACAGCTTCCTTACAAAATGCCCAAAATACATTCCCAAAAGTTTTATTCTCTTATTTCTGTTGGAGGCACAGCTCACTGGGCATTACATTAACTACAGAATAGTAAGTTGAAATATGTATTACAATTTGTTTAAATAAGAGGCTGTTTCTCTGTTTTGGAAGGCATGTGGTCTGTACGTTTTGGAGTGTTTGGTCAATGGAAAAAAAATGTAATTTCAGAACTTTTTGGTATAAGTCAAAGTCCTGTAATATCCCTAGACTTGAAAAATGGGGACAAATCCTAGAGATGTTCAATAACCCTTTTCATTTCTGATTGGCTTCTGATACCTATAGACTTTTGCCTGTCTTAATTGTACAGTCTTGACAAACCTAAGTATATGGGAAGTGTATTTTAGATTGATTGCAGCCAATGATAAAGAAAAAGGATGTTAATCTCCTAAATGCTCAGGAAAAAAAATCTTACTTATTTTGCACTGTTAAGTATATGAAATAAGTAGTGTATAAAATCCAAATACTGTATTTAAATGGATCAAACATTAGTGTAGATTGAATATTGTTTTAGTCAGCTAATGTCATAACTTATTACCTATAAATTTTACATCTTATTATAGTCTTCTGTAACTCTATGAACCTGGCTAGTGTCTTTAATAGTATATGTGACAAAAAGATTTAGTGTTCTCTAGGGTAATATTTGAGAGCATGAAGTGTGAAATGTAAAAAGATTATGGACATGAGTGATATAAATTTCAGAAATTAAATTGTCTCGTCTCTTGAATTACATTCATAAACAGTTCCATTTGAAGGCTTTTATTGTATTGTTAAAAATTTTCCTTGGCATGATGACCTATAATGTCAGAAGCTGGATAAAATGTATATATTACAAAACTTAATGGAATGATTCATAATGGAATGCGGAATGGCACTTGTTCTTGTTTTTGCCTGATATTGTTACCAAATAAGCAGCATTATTCAAGGCTGGATCAATAAAAAAAGAAAAAAACAAAATAAATGAAACTGTGGAAGAGGAGGAGGGGAAGCTTTCTTAAATGTTTTTCGTTTCTTACATCAATACAGAAACTGCTGAAGTCATGCTGTGGTACTGCTCCCACACCCATATAACTGTTTCTTGGCCCCTTTATATGTGATGTCAGTTCTAGCTCCAAAGTAAGAAAATGCTGACATAACATTCTTCCAGATAATTTTCCATCTAGTATGAAACCAAATTGGTTTTGATATTTGTAAAGCACTTAAAGCCATTCTGATTAAAATGCCACCTACATGAGTCCCAGAGAAAGAGTCCTCTAATGTGCACTGTACTGAGGAATCAGTTCTGTCTGAATGTATATCCCAGTATTTTCCTCAGTCTACCTGAGAAGATCTAGAGCTAAGAATACAGCAGTGCAAATAAGAGGGGTAAATGGACAGCAATTTGAAGCCAATGATTATATGGCTGGAACATAGGGAAAACATTTTTCAATTTTAAACTATTGCAGGCAACTGTTGTTAAGTTTCTGAATTTTTATGTAAGTGTTCTTTACATTCCAGGGGAGGTCATGGGGCATTGCAGCTGAGAAGCCTTGCATGTGCATAGGTGTAAATGTCTGACAATGCACTTGGACAATTTTATGTTAGTAGATAAGGCACTTGAAATTAATACCAAATTACTCCTGTATGAAAGGTAAACTCATCAGTTACTACTGCAGACTTGTCTTACTGACTGAAGTAAAGGTAACTTGCCAGAGTTTGCCTGTGGAAGGCTGTTCTAACTGTAATAAATTTTTTGGTTCTTTTTTTGGTATTAGGGTGACTAAACTAAACCTGGGTTTGTACTGTCTTATTTTAACTCTGTGTTGTTTGGGGATTTTTGCTTTGGGTGTTTGGTTTGGTTTGTTTGTTGTTTTTTTTTTGTGGGTTTTTTTGGGGGGCGTTGGGTTTGTTTTTTTTGTTTGGCGTGTTTTTGTTTTGATTTTTTTGCTGAGGTTTTATCTCATTTAAGCTGTTCTTAAGGTTCTCTAACATATTAAATCTAAGTAACAGTGAATAGGTCTGCATGCTTTAGAAATAATTTTTCTTACATGCTGTTCTTAATTGGAAACTTAGGAAATACTTTATTGGTTAAAGCACTGTATGGTGATCAGGTTTACTGATTTATTGAATGTGTTCATTAATAACCTGGATGCTGGAACAGCCTGCCCCTGTAAAACTTGCCAGGGAAAAATGGATTGAATGTTAGAGACATCAGCTTGTCAAGGGAATGAAGCAGTTCTGTGCTAAGTATTCTGGATATTACAGCAGATCAAATTGAGCTAAAATCCAGTGATAACCAAAACAAAACCTGTTCTGGGGGATAGTAACAAAAGCATCAGATGTGAGAAACAGGAGGTAATTATTCTGCTCTACTTGGTGCTGGGTTTGTTGTGAGATCTCATCTGTACTGTTCCCAATTTTGGATGCTATATGGTAATTAATACAAGTTGAGGTTATTTCAGAGAGAGAGAGAGTAACAAGACTCAGTGTTGAAAACAGAAGTTGTTCTCTTCCTTAAAAAAGAATGCTGAAGGTGCAAGACCTCCAGTGTGGACATAATTGCTGGATAATAGTGAACAATTTTTCCTAGACGAGTAGGGATATTTACCTCAGCTTTAGCATTGGTGACCTGTGCTGGGTTTACGCAGCCTATTAGAAATCTAGAAATCTTCTAGCAGTTTTGTCAGTCTTTTCTACTGGGTGTCTGGGAATCTGTAGTCAGGCACAATCTCAAACTGTGAAGCACATAGATCAGTTTGTGAAATGCCTCTGTCACAGTGGTAAAAGGCACTTTCACACTACGATTGGTTGTCTTGCTTTAAAAAAACCTAGCGAAACAACAAAAAGCTCCTGAGTTTGCAGAAGCTAAATAGATGTGTTTGTTTTTAAGACAATTCCAAAGGGACGACTGTCTTGCTTTTAGTCCTTTGAGAGCTCTACAAGGGTTTTTACGCCACAGAAATGGAACTAGCCTTTTAAATTAAGACAGTGTGGGAGAACTCCAGATGGATGGCTTGTGTATGCTGGAGGGAAGGTAACAATTCGGAGAACAGGTAAGGGAGAAGGCTTTGAAGAGCTGTCTGATTCACAGCAGAGAAAGAATGCGTCTCGGGAAGAGGCTGTGGAAATTATTTTTTTCCATGAGCCTTTCAGCAGACTATTTGGATTCTTTGTTCATTTGTTTCCAGCTGAGGAAACACAGCAATGTGTTAGGGTGCCAGGGAAGCTGTCATTTCAGAAGAAAAAAAATCTAGTAGAGTCCTTGTTTTAGGCCTGGGAATCTCGGTTTGAGCTATTAGAAGCCTGCTGTTCAGTCTGGTAACTTTTAATTCTCTTCTGGAGAAAACTGGGGGGCACGGGGTACTCACGAGTTCAGAGCCTTATTTTCTCTAACTTTTTGAAGTGTTTTTGCAAGTAGTATAGCTAATTGTTTATCTGAACCCCCAGCATCAAGGAGAGGGCTTCAGATGCTGTGTGTTGTAGCTGAACAGTGTAATTGGAGGGAAAAAGATCAGTGGAAGAGCTATTGAATTCCTCATTAGTAAAGTAAGGTGTTTAGTGGTGAGCGCTAAGTAGTCCATCAAAGCAAATAAAATTATCTGCTTGTTAGCTGTAAAATTATCCTGTGTTAAACTTCTACTGACTTAAAGGCCTTTCCTTTAAGTCTGACTTCCTTTCCTGTGACTGGAACATTAGGAAATGAAGGAAGTTGTGAAGACAGTTCTGTGTTGCAAATTTATTGTTTAACTTGGGTAGTCCAGAAAGCTGTTTCTGCAAGTATAATTTCAGTTAGTTCTGTGACTAGGGATAGATATCTGTATATACACAGAGAGAAATGAACATAATCTGTATTTCTAATCTCTTAATTGAACTGTGGCTGGAGGCACTACAGTAATTATTTTAGGCTCTACTTTGGAATAGTGATCTTAAGTAGATGCATCCGATAAAGGTTGGGGTTTGTTTTCAGATAGATACATGATACTCAGCTGAGTGCTGTAATGGGTGTCAGCCTTCCCATTGGTAATGGTGTGAAAGTTAGGAACTTCATACACTGTTAAAAAGCTATATCAAGAGAAGATGAAAAAGCTAATTTTAGTAATAGACAAACTCAGAACCGTTTTGATAACTCTGCAAATGGTGACTGACATTGTCATCTTCAGCTCTTGAGCTGCCTGAATCCTTAAAAGTTTTAAGGTGTCTAATATCTGACACAAACTGCTGTAGGGTAAGCTGTCTGTGGTGAGACACCACAGATCTGCCAAATCTGAATTCAAGGGAGGACAGCCACACCCGTTATTGCTACACAACCCTGGCAGTGGGAAAGAGCTCTTGCATTTGAATTTTACTGCTCTGTCCAGGTATGGTACTATGACATGCAAACCTAATACCTGGAAGTTAATTTATTTAGGGTTTTTATGTGATTAACCTGTTTCTTCTCACTGATGATATCATATCTGATGTGAAAGTTCTAGTCTGCTTAGCTTTGCTTGAGAATCATAGTCATGTGGGAATACTTACTGTTCTGTCAAGACAGCTATACTGATAAGAGTTAATTTCTGACCAAGCTATACAAGTGGCTCCTTACTGCGTAACTCATTACTCTGGAGGCTAGATGATAATGTACTCTTAGAAATGTGTCCTTCCAACAGAGTGCAACACTCGGTGACATCTGGAAGAATTTATATTGAGAGCCTTTTGTAAATTTGTATAGTCTCATATTTTGGTAAAGAGAGCCTCAGCGCATGGTAATTTCATGTAAGTATGTGTTGAGTTAGCAGTATGTACCACTGACAGTGGGATACAAGCAGAAAATGCTAGAAGTTTGTTTGGCTATAAAATACATGATGTGGATGAAGCAATTTTCATTTGTGGAGCAAAAGTTAAGCATGCCATCTTACAAATCTGGTGTAATCTGATGTGCCGTGCTAATGCATTATATGTGAATCCTGCTTGTCAGATTCAAAACTTATATAGTGATTAGTGTTTTCTAACACAAGATACCCTAGGTTTTCTTAAAAGGGCTAAAGCCAATGAGTTTTTTTTCAAGGTATTATTGTAGGCATTTATTTATAATGATACTGCTTTTTTTTTTTTTGATTGAGAGATTACCCTGTTATTCATCATTTAAGTTCATTTGGAAAAGCAAACCTGAGATATGGAAAATTTGCAGGGAAACTTTTACAGATTATCTGCTTAAAGGTCTTTTCGTATTTGCCATACAGCTATTTTATACTGAACTAAGAAAATTCTGTTCCATTTATTCCTTTTGAATTCTGTATATACATCTGGCTTAGTGCAGTCTAAGCAGTTTTCTCACTGAAAACCTTTCAGCTCTTCATTTTGCCCAGGAAATGAGTAAAACAACTAGGCTTTTTCATTCTTCCAAACAGATGGCTTTTCTGGCTTCCCTCTATACTTAAGCCATCCAGAGCTGACAATTAGTAGCAGGAAGCAAAATAAGAGTTCTAGATTTCTGAAGTGTCACAAAGAAAGACAAATCACTGTCAGTGTTATTTCACAGAAATTATCTGGTAGAAAACAAACTTGGGTTTATATTACCCTTCAAAATATTAGCAGAGTAGAAAATAGCCTTGTTCAGTAAAAAGTGTCACAAATGGTAAAAAGTATAACTTGTTTTCTTGAATATATTCTGTAATATATATATCTGTTTAAAACATGTCACTTGTCTTAAGAATAGCTTCAGCGTAGCTTTCAGCCATTCAGCAAGGTGACAAGGTTGCTTCTCCATATAAAAAAAGTGTGAATACTGCCACACAGTAAGATTAAAGTCATCTGTTTATGATCCATTCAGTATTACAGATGTTTTCTTACAATAGCAGAGTCCTATTTTTCATAGAGACCTGGTATTATTTACTGTGCCACAGAACTTTTCTAAGTGTTTGTCAGCCGAGATACCCAGCTAGAAAAACGTCTGTTTGTGAGAAACATATTGCTTGATGTTTCTGATAGGTTTTATGGATTGTTAGTCATAGTACATGCCAAGTAGCTTGATGATAGGTTTCTTTATAAAGGTCGTAGATGGGTATATACACAGACTTCAGAAAACGCAATAGAAACTTGATCACTCAAATAGGATGTTTATAACACAAATAAGCAAGAAGTTTAATTTTCTGACTTGTTCAGGATTGAGTTAATTAGCTGAAAAGGTATGAAATACAAGTTCTCATCATTGAAATGAGTGGATATGAAGAAATACAGTTGGTGCTTGACTTACCGATTATATACCATTATGAAATGAACTGTCAGTAAAAAAGCTTGAGTAACAGGAATACACTGGTTATTTATGCTGGTTTTGTACAATGCTAGTGAATCTCAAATCACTTATTTTTATTTTTTTTTTACTAGTCATTTCTTCAGCAGCGTGGGAGGTGTAAAAATAAAGCAGTCACCATCCACAAAGTGTTTTCATAATATAAATGAAGTTGAGCACATTTCATTTCCAGATATGTTTCTCCTTTCTTACTTGGAACTCACAACTTATTTATACATTAAGAACTTTAGTAAGATTGCGTTTTGGAGTAACTTGCCACATGAGAAAGTAAATTTTAAAGTATTTTGTTGAGAAAAATAAAGAGGACAAAGGAGAGTAAGAAAAAAAAACCTCAGTTCAAAATAAATTGTCAGCTGTCAAAAATAGCAATTTTTGACTCTTATCTCACAGGACAATGCCAAGACCTTTTAATTTTGGCTGTTCACGAGTAGTTTTGTGCAGAAATTAATATTTTTCTAGGTGACTGATTTTGTTCCGTCCAGTGTGTTTTTTAATGTACATGCTAAAACAAGATGTCCTGGTAACCATGGTGATACATTGCTTCCCCTCTTTCCCCCGGGTGTCTGTTAAAATGCCAAACCCAAATGAACAGAGATGCAGCACTTGCTCATGCTGTGAATGCACATTTGTTTCCACCAATGCATACACCTTCTCTTTAGGACCAAAAGTAAGATTACTTTGAGATTTTTCTGCTTTTACACAAGAAATGAATTCATACATGCCAAATGCTGATTGATTGGCATCTATTAATTCAGTTGGACAATATTTTCATTTAAATTTCTAGTCTAGCACTGAGGGGTTTATATTTAGACTGACTTTACAATTTAACTGTTAAAAAAAAGCAAGAAATGAGACATTTATTTAAGTATGAACTGTTCTTTGGTGTCCTATTCTCTGAATAATTTTAATAAGGGAAATGTTTTCTCTCTTACCTTATTTGTTTGTAGTAAAATTGTTTTCCAACCAAGCAGGGTAGTAGAGATAATCTATCTCTTAAACTAAATCAGTAGCGATCTCAACTTCATATGTGACCTTTACTTTGCCCATTCAAGTGCAGAGGCTAGTCTTCCTGGTCTCTTTCTGTAGATAGAAAAAGATACAGGTACTATCTGGGTTTCTGCTCTGCATGCCTCCTCCAGATGTTATGTCTCCTGATGGCACTCTTAAACCTGAAACATGCCAACCCTCTGCTCTTTGAGCCCTGAACAGGGATCTTTCCTTCTTAAATGGTCAGTGATGTGAGTGTCTGCTCCTGTGTGATGGCAGTTGGGTTTAAGTAAAAATTACATCTTTCACATCCCGTGTGAGACAGCCCTAATCACAACCTAGGCTTGCCTCTAAAGACCTTTCCTGTTCAGAAAAATAAATGTGCCTAAAGGCCAGGCAGAAATGAGCTTGGTTCTTTTTCTTCTTTCAACTTCTAATTGTGTTTTTCTGGTTTACATTGCACATACTACATGCTGTTCAGTTTGAGTAACAATAGAGCCCTTTATTGTGATGTAGGACCTGAAGGAATGTGCACGGTGGTCAAAACAGTAACAAGGATATTCCATGACCTGACATCTTTGTGTAGGTTGTACACAGTTCAAAGTATTAATGG
Organism: Psittacus erithacus; assembly: GCA_009867235.2. Taxonomy (NCBI): domain Eukaryota; kingdom Metazoa; phylum Chordata; class Aves; order Psittaciformes; family Psittacidae; genus Psittacus; species Psittacus erithacus. The sequence goes on along the minus strand of WYDI02025692.1, from coordinate 94,125 downwards.
AGAGCCATTAATGCCTTGGAGTGCGCCACACAAGTAACAAAGGGAAGTTTCTAAAAGTGATAGGAAAGATAAAAGTGATTGGATAGGCATTCATAACATCTCTAAGGGGTAAAACTCCTAGAGAAAGCTAACTCTTAAAGTTTGTGCTGATGTAAACATTCCAGTAAGGTAGCTAGTTCAGTAGCCCTAGGCAAAACCGCCTGTGCCCATACAGATCCAACTCCCATTCTAATCGCATATAGTCAAAATTTCCCTGTTTCCCGTACATTAAATATTTTAGAACCTGGAAGTCCCTGGACTATTTTCTTGAAGCCTGAGTCAAAGTTTATACAGTAGAATAATGGCATGCTCAAAGTAACTGAAATACATAAATAGTTAATTAAAATACTTTAGACACTGATATTTCAGTTTTGAACTATATAACCTCACTTAAAAATGAAGTAGAATACATTCTGAAAAACAAGGAGCTTCCCTACTGCTATACTTTAATGAGTTCCAATCTGGAATATTTTTTTTAGTAATGCACTGCAGTCTAGCTATCATTTCATATCTACCTGCCTTTGAAGCCTCTCCTGAAACTAGAAAAAGACGCTTAAATGGGAATACGTCACATGTGAGGAGTGGTGATGCACTGTATTGAATATAATCTAATTAATTATTAAATGTAAGTTTCAAATGTACTTAACTGCAACTTTCTGGACTGGTATGGATTAGATTGCCCCTACTTTAAACACACAGGTATAAAATGGAAATAACCACACTTAGGAAGTTATTAGTTTAACTGTTGTAATTGGCAACTTGCTTTTTCAACATGACCTATAACATCTTTCAGAACTATAGTCCACTCTGCAGTAGTCTGTGTGGGTTGCAAGACTCCTAAATTGTCTAATGTATGCCTCCTTTATCATTCTGTTTAATGGAGCTAAAAGTTTGATTTCCCTCCAACCTTGTCCCACCAAAAAAAAGTCTCATTACAGCCAGACATTCCAAGCTTCTGGCCGGAGTGGATTTATTTTGATCAGATATTAGATATTAAATTGCACGCTTATGATTCTATCAAATTTACCACAATTGCATTTTTCAATAATGATTTTAGTATTTTTGAAATCATTATACTTTACATGCCAACTTCCATAAGTACTGTAAAGTCTTTGTCCAAGTAGTATTTGAAGTAGTGAAAAAATTATTAAAACCATGTTTTGTTACTATATAACTGAATTGATAGTATTGTAAATTTTAATAAAAGCTGTGGCAAATAGCCTATAAATCTGATGTAAACTGGCTGTTGAAGCCACACCTTGGTGAGTCAGTATGGGATGTCTTTAGGCAGAATTTTTTGGGTTTTTTCTTTTTCACATTTGAACACAAAACAAAATTGTTTATCTAAAGCATTTTGCTTCAGGTAAAACCACTGAAAATGCTTTGTTGCTGCTGCTGATCTGAAGGGAAATCTAGCCTTTCTCATACTTGTTATTTACATACGGCAGCATGAAAGAAAATAAAAAGGAAAAAAAAATAATAATTTAGGGCTTTCCAGGCAGTAGAGAGGTAGAACTGAGCAGCAAAACAGGGGACCTATAACAATATGACGTGATTCTGTGTTGAGGATGTGCGTTTAAGCAAAAAATGGTCTTCACTTTTAGCTCAATAAAATCTTCCCTTTTATAATCTTAGGTTATTTTCTGTAGCTAGCTGTTGTTGGAATTTTCTTCACAAGAATGCAAATGTTTTTTCTTTTTTTCTTTCAGAAAAATGTAAATACAGGATCCAAAGCACCACTAACAAAATACCTACAAACAATTATTGAGATGGTAATTAGTGCAGGGAGTTTTGAGTGTTGTACTGAGCCAACTTGCATCCAGTCCAGAATGGTTTATTAGGTTTGGAAGTTTGACACTATTGACCTAATCTGGCTTGAAGAAAATTCTCTTTGCTCTTGTCAGGCCTTATTGTGCAGCCACTCGAGTAATTCCACACAACCAGCTTGTCCAATACCACTTCCCCTGAGTCGGAACACATGAGCCTGAGCTGAACTCTGGAGATGAATTCAGCTATAATCTTCCTCATCCTTCATGCCCTTTTCTTGAGCCAGTGTGGATCTAGAGCTGTAACCAAGACCATAAGCCCTGTTTTAACTGCAGTGTTGGGTAGCAAGCAGTAATAGCTTGCTAATGCTGTTCTTGGGGCATGATGTAAAGATACCAGAGTAACTGTCACAGAACTAACCTAGATCGTCTTTAGGATTAACATCTCAATTGTGCTGAGTTGTAGGGAGTGAACTGTGTTAATCTTTGGTCAGAAACAGAAAACAACAGAACACTCACATTTAATAATAGCAGAAGCAATTGGGCGATTATGGATTGAGATAGAAACACGATGCTGCCACTGAAAGCACAAGCCAGCCAACAGCTTCATCAAGCTGGATTTCGTGGTTTTGGGCAGTTCTGTATGCACAAACATGAGCTGAGGTTTCAGTGATGTGGAGGGATATAAAGCATCTCAGCTCCTGATTTTGTAGAAAATACTGACTTGGGGGAGGGGAGCTGGTACAGTGTTTTGTAGCTTGTCCCATTGTAACATGCTGCAAAGCTGTCATTTAGACCAATTTTCCTTGATCAGAGTAGTGGCTGGTTTGGGGTTTGTTTTGCTACCAGCATTGATGAGGCCAGAGAAATTGTTAGTGCCCTATGAGTAATACTCAAGGCTGCCCATAATAAATACAGCTATCTGTTACTGGTACAAGATAGGTGCTATAGCACAAAGGGAACTGCAGATACGAGATTTAGGAATGTGATCTGGATAGAGTGTAAGGAGTAAGGAAGACTGACTTAAGTGAAAATACACTGGAGAAAGCAATGTGGTGCTGCTAGGCAGAAGCATATTCCTTTATACTTAGGAATTATTTAAAAGCTGCTATCAGATACTATGGAGAAGGGGCTGCAGCATAGCATGAGTGGATGAAAAAGAGATCTTGAACTGTAGGGACAAAGAGTGGATGTAGAGCCCCAGCCCGCTTAAAACAAAGCTGTTTTCTCCAGGCTTAAATGCAAATTCTCTTGGGCGGAGGTTGTAGTAAACCTGCTTGATCTCAGAGCTTACTACACATGGACTACTTTTTTTACCTCCTTCTTTGCATATTGTTAATGCTCCCCTGCAACGTTAGCTAAGCCAAACTGCCCTGTAGAAATACAATGGCTGGATTCAATCCAGGGAAAAGCAGGGGATACCTAGAGGTGGGGCAAGGGCCCCGGGAGTATCCCTTTCATTAGCAGGAGCCATTACCTGAAACACCACACCATTAACAGTTGCTCTTTGTTATCATCCCATAACTACACATTATTACTTCTGAGACAAGATGGCAGAACATAATATTTAAGTCCTTCTCAGTGAAGTCAAGGCAAATCCTGGTGCAGGGTGTGGTTAGACAATATAGTTCCACGGGTTTAATACTGTTGCCAAAAAGTTATGCTGCCAAAAGAGGATTGTCCTGTTCCTCCCTCCTCCTGGCAAAGCTCCCTCACCTCCCTCTCACACGCTGGCTCTCTCGTTGGTCTCCACAGTGAGCCGATGCAGCTTATTTTCTAGCTGGGAAGTAACACACCAGGAACAAGAACAGTTTATTGGTGGTTTCAGAAGTCTGACTGGTTTTTACTGTGTGTGTAGGTGAGCGGGCATGAGGACTGTGGGGTAGGAAAGATGGGGGGAAAGGGCGCTGGGCTCCTGTCAGGAGGCCATCAGGTTAGGTCAGCTCTGTTGCTCAACTGCGCCTTTAAACAGCTTTGGGAATTTGGAAATAAACCTAAAAAATGGAAGAAACCAATTGCTTTTGCACTGAAGCAGCCAAGAAGAACCCTTGGTTCTACAGTGAAAGCACTATCACTTGTCTGAAATGCAGTGGTATCTTCAGCCACTTTAGCTGTACAGCTAAATGAATGTATTTCTAAATGGACTGCGATTCCCAACATTTTAGTGCTTACAGGTGCTCCTGCAAAAAGCATCATCCCTCATTCAAATCCAGGCATGCTGACAGAGGACTGATTGCATGAGAACAGTGGCACAGATTCAAGAACAAAAATTTCCTTTCCCCCTCTTGTGGGATTTCAGTTGTTTTGACTCTGATCACAGGAGAAGACGTCCAAGTCAGCAAGATGCAGGGAAAAGCGAGAACTGCTTGGGAAAGTGGAAAAACTACTGAGGTTTTCCTGCAGACTCTGGCATTGCAGAGTGAGTGGCTGTATGACTAGACTTCCAATTTGGGCAATTAGGACTTTATTAAATCTGCTTTCTTTATAAAGGTATCAATCGGTTGAATTACCATACAGTCAGTAACTACTTTTAGATGCAGTTGAGAATATTCCTTAGTACTTGGTCTTCATCGTGTTACAAAAAACTGTTTTAGCCTAGGATTTTCTATCAATTTAGAAAGTTGTTAATTGTTCTGAATGGAAATCTCCTTGAATTTCACAAGCATTTAACAGGAAACTTTAGTCTTTTGTGTTTCTTGGCTACAGGAACCTCTTCAAAATGCACTGTAAGTGGTGTATCAGTGTATGAGGAACAAAACAACGAGAGGTTACCAGGATAGTAAGAGATACACAGCCGTTCCTCTCTGAAGCGCAAAGGTGACCATCTGTTAGAGCAGGCTGGGTGTGTTAACTCATGTTAATCACATTCCTATTAGTAGAGAACCAGGCGGCACCGAAATAATACATTTGAAAGCCCGACTAGTTAATTTTTAGTCACAGTGTGGAGGGCCGGAGTACCCACGGACCCTGTGCCTGAGGCGCTGCTCGGAGCGAGAGTCAGGAGGGAGCGCTGGAAATTGTCCAGGAGCCCAACACCGCTTTGGTGGCACAAACCCGTCCGTGGAGGCAGGCGCAGGGGCTGTAGAAGCAGAAGCAGCCCCGCAGGAGCTGGGAAGCAGCGCTCCCAGCCAGCAGGACGCTGCCCTCGAGCCGTGCTCCCCATTCCCCTCTTCACGGCAGCAAACCTGCAAGTCACCCAGCACTGGCCGCCGAGGCGCGGCTTGGCGCCAGGGCAGCCCGCCGGAGGGAGCGCCGTGCAGCCGGAGCACGCTGCGCCGCTCCCTTCCTCCTCCCGCCTCAGCCGCCCGCGTGGGGTCCCGTCCTTCAGGGCGCCTCGCCAGACACCTGCCCCGGCGCACGGGGGCACGTCCCGACCCGCAGCCGGCCCTCCCCTCGAGGCGCGCCTGGCTCCCGCCCGAGGGCAGCGGGCCGCCCCCCCGGCGGTTGGCTGCGGTCACGGGCAGGCCGGGCCGAGCGCCTCCGCCCTCTGCCAGCAGGCGGAGCTGCAGGGAGCGGGTCCCCGCCGCAGCGGCTGGAGGGGGAGGGGAAGGAAGCGGAAGGAGCCGCCGCCGCGCTGAGGGGAGCAGGCGCTGTGCGGAGCGGCCGCCGCCGCTGCTGCCTGGTGCGGGCGGCACGGAGGGAGCGAGCCGCGCACGGGGCCGCGCGGGCCGGCCGCGCCGAGGAGCGGGCGCCAGGTGAGGGCTCGGGCCCGGGGACGGGCCCGGCCCCGGGGGAAAGGGGGGACCCGGATGGTGCCGAGTTCGGAACCCGCGAGGGGAGGGGGCAGGAGGAGGAGGAGGGAACGAGAGGGGGGAAAGCCCCCACGTGACCAGCGCGTGCGGGGAGGAGGTGGCGGCTCGCGCGCCCTGTTCGAATCAGCTGGTCAGCGGCGGCGTCTCGCGCGCGTGCGCGACGGCCCCGCCCCCTTCCCCGGCGTTACGTGTGAGTCCGTGCGCGCGCCCGGCCCGGCGGGGCCCGGGGCACGTGCGCGGCGCCGCGGCCGCCATATTGGGTCCGAGCTGAGTGCGGGCGGCGCGCGCGCGCGCGCGGGGCCGGGGCGCTGGGGGCTGAGGAGGGGTGGGTTGTGGGGGAGGAGTGCGAGGGGGAAGGGAAATCTCGCGAGGTCACGCGGCCCCTGCGGGAGCGGGCCGGCTGCGGGATGGCGGCGCAGCGCTGGGCGGGCGGGGTAATGGTAACGGGGGCCCGGGGGGCGGGGACCCTGGGACCAGCCTCCTCCCCGCCGGCGTGCCCCGGGCCACACGGGGAGCGGGGCGGGGTTGGGCGCCCCGGGGAAGCGCGACTGGCTCCGCTCTGCTCCCTCCTCCCACCCGCCCCGGCCCTGCCCCGCCTCACCTCAGATCACCTCGCGCCTGCCCCTCGCAGTGCCTGCGCCGCAGCCCTTCTCGGCCCCCCCCGCCTTTTACTCTCCACAGGAGCGCAGGCGGCGCGGTCTGGCCCGTGTCCCATTGCTCGCTCCGTGCTTCTGCCGCTGCTGCCCCGCCGCCTCAGCTCTCGCGTCCGGGAGCCGCCAGCCACGGGTGCCAGGCAGAACCCCCTCGTGTGCCCCTTGATTGTCTCCCGCTGTCCTGCCTTATCTATCGCTTCAGGACAGGGGGCCCAGCTTCCCCGCGCTGACTTGGCTGTGCTCTTGCAGGCTTGGCTCTGTCTGCTCAATGCCCTCGCAGCTTCCGCTCTGTGTTAACATCCAGAGGTGCCTGGGCCCTTCCTCGACCAACGTGGGCAGCCCTGTGCCATACCCTTGGTCCCCACAAGCACTTTATGGTGTTTCGGCTGTCTCGGCTTGCTTTTCACGCCTGTCCTGTGCTGTTGCTTCTGTACCCATTCAGGTTCCTGCTGTTGAACCCAAGCTGCTCCTGCCCTGCAGAACGCTGATATTTAAGGATACAGGGTTCCAAAAAGAGAGATATTTAACATCCCGAGTCTGATCTCTCTTGAGGCTATATGTCCCAGTATATCCCAGACTTTTAAAATGCATTTCTCTTCTGTACTTGGAAAAATAATTCTAGTAGTGTCCAAGTGTCCAGCTCAGCAATATCCCCTTTGTCTCCTAGTCCTGATCTCTCTTAAGGAAGAGCATATGGTTCTGCTGCTTTCTTATAGTGTCTTGTATACCATCCCTGATTATCCAGGAACACTGGCAGTTTTTGTGGTCTTGGAGTGTAACTCTGCATTTTACTAATCTGGTTTTAGGCTGCCACATAACTGGTACGGAATTTTTATAAAAGAGTATGTTCTTTAGGCTTTGAAGCCCCAAGCTTTATTTTGGAAGCATGTTTGCAGTTATTATTAAACAACTGTAGTAGCTGTTCAGTAGTTGTACATATATTTGCATGTTTTCCATCGGTATTTTAATTACTGCTGTCCTTATAACACAGTGATCATTTACGGAGACTTGTAAGGTGAAGTTCTGAGTGTACTCTGTATTTCACGTTAAATACTAACTTGGGCAACCTCTTGAGCATATGTTTTTTGGGTGTATTTCTAACCTATGGTTAGATATTATGCTTCCGCCCCTCCTAGCTGCTACAAGGGATGGTGATACAGTAGGAACTGGTAGGTTTGGGGTTAGCAAAATCTTACTGTTTTCATTAGCAAGTATAAATTTATAGGAAATAAGTTGATAAATTACTGTTGCTGTTTGTTTTCAAGTATCTTTCAATCTTACTGTACTTGCAGATTAATAATATTAGTATTTGCTTAATCGGAATTGGAAAAGAGTTCATTTAATGTAAAAATTATGATATGTGTTAAACAGTAGGAGTGGAAAATGCAGTTCTTTTGAAGTAAGGAGTATGTGGTAAAATATCAGGCAAAATTTGCAGCCAGTTGAACTCACTCATGAAACTCCCATTGCCTTAGAAGGGGTTAGCAGTAATTTACTTCATCCTGTGACTTCTAGCAAGTCGTTCAGAACCTTGAATAACTTCGGTTGCAGGTTTTCTCCAGCATTGCCATGCTTATTACATAAGAACATTCTGTGTCTTGAATTTGCAGTAAGTTGGGGTTTTTTTATGTGAAGGAGTGTTACAAGTACAACTCTGTGTCAGTGAGGAGCAGCCAGCAATGACCTAAAATTGAAATGCTGTTGATTATTTATGTATCTAATTATTTAGTCCAATATAGGTAGTTGTTGCAATTCTCAGTTGTACCGCTGTTAAGTGAGATGATTTTCCCTTTTCATTGCATACTCCATGTGTATAATTACTGAGAGATAAGCTGTGTTAAATAGCTTAGTTATTCGTGAAGTTCTGTCATATATTTTGTCTCATAATTTTTAACATTTCTGGAAAAAGAGAAATAGCAAATTGGATTTTTGAGCTCAGTGTTATTACAGATTTAATGTCAAAAATGTCTAGCTCTCTATTTCACAAAATTTGGGAATGTATCCTAGTGTGGGCTTCTGTTCCACAGCTGAACAGCATGTGGTTGCTCTGATATTTATCAGTTTTTAACATACTTACATAGTGAGATTCCAGTCTGCTGTTCATAGTTTCATACAGAGTGAAGGCCTTATTCTCAAAATATTTCTGAGGGACTTAAAGATTTTTATTTTTTACTTTTGCTTCTTCCAGCTTATTCTAGGTACTTGAATTAGGTTTACTTCTGGTCAGTAAGAAAGTAAGGGTTATCTTGTGGACACAAGGTGGAGAGACTTGGGAAGTTGGAACAGAAGTCCTTGCAGTCTGCCCTACTTCCAGTTGTGTTTCTTTTTTGCTTTTGTTTTTATTTGTTGTTGTTTTGTTTTGTTTTGTTTTTAAAGTTGCATTTGAAAATCTCTCTTTAAAGTCTTTAGGGCTGATCTACTGGGGTTTCATTATTTTTGGCATTTCCAGAAATTAAAAGTCTTTGTGGGAACTAATGATACAGGTCTCCCTGTTCATAAAGAACGAGACTCACAGGAGAGAACTTATTTCTGAAGTATTCAGCACTTCCTTATAGCCATAGAATTGCATTGCAGTTGCAGCTCTAGAAATGCAATATACTGTAAGACCTGTTCTTCTCTTTCTTTAGGGTTGGTTTAAACATACTTAGGTTATTCCAGACAGATATTTGTAGAACTTGTCCTTACACACCTTGAACAAGAAAAATTTTGCTACCTCTGTAGGCGGGAGTGAGGTTGCAGAAAGTGAGAAACTTTCTCACTTCTGTAGTGAGGAAGGTGGGGTTTTTTTAGTTTCCAAATCAAGTGTTCTTTGCTGGAAATCAAGCTGCTGATTATAAGAACTTGCTTCTGGTAAACTTTGCACTCTTAACACTTAAGGGTATATTCTTCTCCTTTTAAGAACATTGTAAATACAGTTTCTAGTTGAAAACCTGCCTTGGTTGTAGAAGAACCATCATGAGAGTTTGTTTTAGTTTTGTGAAAACCTTCTGCTGGAGTAACTCATAAAACAAGAAATGCAAAGCTGAACACTAAATAGTGTTCAGTGCTCTCTTTCTTCCTGAACACTTTTCAAACAAAAAGACTTTAAAAAACCTCTCTGATTAAGTGCAGCTTTGTAATCAAAACATTTGGTTTTGTAGCATAGTGGGTTGATAATTTTTACAGTTTGTGTTCAAAATTTGTTAGTTAACAGTTTGCATTTAACTACTTTCCCTTATGCAGGTAATTGTCCTACAGGAGATTTTTATGTCTTCAGACAGAAAGCTTAGTAACTTATAATAGCTGTTCTTTAAAGTTACTTTAATGTTTTGATGCTTATAATAAATTCAGTTAAATGTAGAAATACAAAAAGGTCAACTAGTCCAGTCCTCTGCCCTTTGGAAGTATACAGAGATCATTCCCTCTGATGGCGAAGTTCCTGTCTTTTGTTGCTTGTTTCAGCAGCTCATCTTCCTGTAGTTAAAGTTTTACCTGATACTCAATTTAAATATTTCTGCTGTGCATTAAGCTGACTGCTTTGTGCCTTGTTGCTTCAGAAATCAGTTGATTCTCCTTGTAGCAATTCTTTATCTGTTAGATTGCCATCAGCTACTCTCCATTTTTTCTGGTCTGTTGAACTTCATCATAGGACATAGGAATGTGAATGTTGGCAAGTTAGACAATTTGATTGCTGAAGATTTTAAAGATGTTATTGTTCAGTCTTAAATACAGTTTTGATTAGTGAGTGCACATGATGCCAGACAAGCTAGAGGTAAAAAGGGTAAAAGCTTACCTTTCAAAGAATGTGTCAGTGATAGAGCAGTGGGGTTTTGTCAGTCTATTTCGGCTGTGTCATGAAGAATGCATGATTTATGTCCCTAAAATGCAGTGATATGAACTTTTTAAAAACAATTATTTTAATTTGAAAATTTAAAAGTCAAAAGAAAACGATTCTTCACTGTGAGGGTGGTGAGACACTGGGACAGGTGGCCTGGAGAAGCTGTGGCTGCCCTATCCCCGACAGTTTTAAAGGATGGGGATGTTGGATGGGGATTTGGGCAACCTGGTCTAGTGGAAGGGGCATATAACCCTACCAACCCAAACCATTCTGTGATTCTTGAGAGTTTGCCGTTTGGTACATAAATGCTAAAACATCCTGCATTTTGTTGTTGTTTTTATTTTGTTCGTGTGTGCATGTACATAAGATCTGAATTTTTCAGAGCTAGTAATTTATTTTTTTTTTGTGACTTGAAGTGTCTCTGTAGTATTTCTAGTATAGGAAAGAAAAAGAGGGAGATAGCCCAAATTCAAAATTGGAGGAGCTATGCAAGTGGGTTACTGTGCCACATAGAAATACATTAAAGGGAAAGGAGAGTGGTAGAGCCTCCCCTGTATGCTTGTGTTTGAAAGATACTCTGTCTGTATAGTAGTATTAGGAATTTTATCTCCACAGCTAAAGAATCTAGAAACACCAAAAATATATACTGTCAGAGAAGATTGCCATGCTGGTTAGTTACCTAATTAAAGGCTTTAAGAATATTTCAGATTGAAGGCATGCATTGAGTGGAATTGTGCATGTGTACCTTCTGAATTTAATCCTGTTTAGTATTTCAATTTGTGACCTGGAGAGCAGATTTACTAACTGCTGGATGGTGCAAATCTGGGAGGGAACACAGGCATTAGAGCGTGAAATGGTCTTGACAAATTGGATGAATGGTCTGAACTGTATGGGATGCAGTTCAGTAAAAAAACCCACAAAATAATACATTTGGGTAGCAACTATAAACTTAAATATGAGAAGCAACTGGCTGGGTGACAGTTCTGCAAATAAGCAGCTGTATAACAAAATGAACACAAAGGAGTCATGACGGTTCTATATAAAAACTAGAGTCATACTGGGATATATGAACAAGATTGCATGTAAGATATGAAATTCTTCTGCAGTACTCATCACTAGGCTGCAGATGATATACTGTCTCCATTTTTATTATTCCAAACAGATTTGAACTAACTGAAGAATAGAGAAGAGTTGCAATAATGACCTTTAAGGAAGAACTGAAAGAATTGCACTTGTTTAGTCTATAACAGAGGTGGGGAGATAATAATAGGCTTCAATTATAGTAAAGGTTGCTGCAGAGAAAAATGCAATAAACTGTTCTTTTCAGGTAGGATAAGAAATTATGGTCCTAAGAGCACAAAAGGAAATTTTGATGTTAGGAAAAAACTTCCCAGCTCTATGTATAGATAATCACAGGGTTAAATATCTGAGAGAGGTAAGAGATATCTGTTGCTGAAAGTGCTGTAGAAAAGGTTAAATAACCTCCTTTTAGAGGTGGTTTATGTATAGTTGGTCTGTCCTTGGCAGGGAGTTTGGATGACGTATCAGCATTAGGTCTCTCCACATTTTTATGATTTTTGTAAGTTTGCTCACCATGATTTAAACAACAAAGCTTCATGGTTCAGAAAAAAAACCAAAAAACCCAACGCAGTAATGTGTCAATTTGTAAGATACAGGGGTTTCTTTAAAAAAAAAAATAAAATTTTTTATAAAGCATTTTTAAAGCCTTCTATAACATAATATTGAAGGTAGCTTTGATAAGAGTCTTCTTTGTGGATTTAATATCTTTGACTAACCTGTATGTGTTTGGGGTTGTTTTTATGATCCAATAGAACTAAACTGAGCCAGAGTCGAGAGTCTTTCAAGAAGACTTCATTGAAGAGAAGCAAAGTTTAAAATATTAAGTCTAGGAAGCCAGGGAATCAGGTGTGTTCTAGTTTCTGAAACAGAGCAAATGATGCGACTTCACTTTCTTTCTGTAGAATAGACAACAGTTATTATCTGTGATATGTATTTTGAGAGATAATCATCACATATATCTTCATGTTCCTGAAGGGTTCGTTCCATAAATACAAAGTTATTTAAAATTGGCTTGTGTTCCATTAATTAGAAATACATTTTAGTCTTTCATGCTCATTACTGTGTAATAGTCATAATACTGAAAAGCCTAAATAGAAATGTAGTCTTTCTACTACATATACTGGTACTGGTTTTAAACACAATTTATCCTGTGAGAGTTTTTAAGTGATTTAAAAATATTTGATTAAATTGGAAGAACTAACCTGAACACAAATGAGTTATTAAAGCTTTTTAAGGTTTAAAGTGCTGAACAATTTGATAAAGCTGTTTTGAACCGCATTTAGTTTACTTACATACTTTTTCTGTTCAAAATCAACTGCTGACATTCCGTGTGATCTTGTTCAAGCTTTTCTGATCTTTGAAATTTGACAAAGCTGCCTTGCGCTTAAGGAGAAATGAGGGATAGGCTTTGTATTGTATAATATGTGCTCTGTAATTAGGAAAAGGGTTAAAGTGAAACAAATTCAGTCACATTCTCAACATTTAAAAAGAGTTTAGAGGATTTAGACAAAATAATGCTTCCAGTCTATTACTGATTAATTGTAATCAGTCTTTTAGGACATTTTACATCTCACCAATGATATGAATTGAATTTTAGGGGTATCATGATTCTGTTGTAATTGATGGGAAATTGTCGCTAAACCATTGAGAAACAAAGTGCTGGTAACTGCATAGCTCTGGTTTTAAATCCTGATACAGTGTTTGTTTAGTTGCAAATGCAGCAAGACATGCATTGGAAGTTGATTCTTAATGGTTTTGTATACTTCAATTAAATAACTGTGATCTCAAAGCTATTAATGAGAATCCTGTTTCTAAAGATCAGTTCTAAGGAGCAATGCAAACGCTGTTCACTATGTTAGAATTATGCCAGAAAAGAAATTTGTTCCTTTCCTCGAATATTTTAAGTCTTCCAGGGATTTTCCTTTTGTTTATTGCTGTAGTACAGAGGCTTTTTTGTAGAGTGTGATAAAGGGGTCACAGTATTTCATGCAGTAAGGGCACAAAGGCTTAAGTCTTAGGCAGAGACAGATGTACCTATTCCCTAAGCTCCACCTGAAGAGCTGAAACTGAAGAGAAATTGTCAGAACTGTGTGAAAAAGGCTATTTTAACTTGGAGTTTGGGAGAAGTGTTTCTTGCAGAGTGAACTGGGGGAGTCTATAGGCGGTAACTGACTGAAAGACTTGGAGTGGGAATCTGTTAACTTTCAAACAAAAGCTGGAGTTTGTTTGCTTTTTTAAATTTCTTTTCCAAGTGCCCAGAATTCCTTTGGTATCTAAGGATTCTAGCATTAGAATATGTCGATATGTGTTTTCTACCCATTACATTCTTCTTACTGGTTAGATATACTTGATTATATTGCTTTTGTTTGTAACTGCTCTGCTAAATTGTCAGTTGAAAAGATTTGACGATGTTTTGGTGCTTTGCTATGCTGCCAGCACTGTTCTTCGGGTATTTCCTCAAAAGCTAGGCTTCAGGAAAATAACCAGATGTTCTCAGTTATTTTCAGTCCTAAGTCTGCAACCTCATGGTGTTTTTTTGTGTGGACTTTGTGGAAATTCTGCTATATCCAGTGCACTGCAGAAAAATGTAGGAAGACTGAAGAAGCCATTATTCACAGTATCATTGTGGAGGCTGCAGCAATAACTGAAAAGTGCAATTACTTGTCATACGTGCTTTCATAGTTGCAAGGAAGTGGTTTCTAACAGAACAAAGTGTAGTTACCTCATTTCTCATCAATGTGGTCAGCTGAGAATTTCTCTGGATCAATTGGGAATCCACTGATCCTTTGTTAAGAGGATTTCTAAGATACTTCATGTGGAAAAGGTTCTGCACATAGCTGCCACCTCACAGCCAGTGCTGAAAAGGACAATGAGAAACATTTACTCTTTGTTTGATGTCCTAGTGCAAGCAGAGCTCACCCTCCCACCCTAAAGTGAAGTCTTTTTCAGATTTCTTTTCTGACTTCACAGATGATTTCAAGACTTTTCAGGTACTAAGTCTTATTTTAGTGTATTTCTTGAAGTGTAGTTTTAAGGTCTTAGTTGTTGAACCAAAGAAAATTTTGCAAATCCTCAAGAATCCTCTATATTTTATTCTCATAAATGGATTGCTTTGTGGAGTAGAGTTTACTGTCAGGACCACTGAAATTATCCAAGTCTGAAAGTGTGAAGGATCAGATTTACTGATGTTAAGATATAGGCAGTCTTTTGTTGTTGTTTTATGGCCACCCCTCAAAAAACAAACAAACAAAAAAACAACCCCAAAACAAACAACAAACCACACCAGCAATATAGATAAATCATTTCTTGTTAATATTTGTTGATATCAGTTATGTCTCTCATGATGTGAAAATATCCCTGGTTAATTGCAGCGGGGAAGTGGTTTCATTGAAATTTGCTCTATTGCATGAAGGGGTTTTTTGTTGTTTTTTTTTTCCTTCTTACCAAAATCCTAATGTAGAGAGTAAGTCTTTTGCAGGGATATGGGGCTAAAGACAGTTAGTGTCATATTATCCAGTGTGACATGTCATTGAGTTTTTCCACTTTAGAGGTAACTCAGGTGATCAAACCTTTGTGTCCTGCTGTTAGGATATAGCTCAAGATTGAATTTAGTTGCAGTTAGATCAACTGCCTTTTTAAACTGTTGCTAGATTGTTTTATGTTTGCATTTACTTGGCCCAAGAAATTCTCCCAAAGAAGCTGTGCCAAAAGGTCAGGAGATTCTCCATGAGAAAGAGGAGAGCCATGGAGAGGCTTACTGTGTAGTATTCTTGGTACCATTTTCAGTTTTGATTCATGTGTCACTATAGCTTTGTTCTATGACTTGTACTAAATAATGTGGATGTTTCTTCTTATTCCATCTGTTATTTCAGTAGACATGATTTACAGAAGTAGCATGAGCTAGAAACTAAGTCCTGTTCGCTTATCCTCCCTTAAATGTGTCCTTTACTATGTGTGCGCTCTGTTACCACTTCCCTAGTCCATTAGCTCTTGCTACTGCTTTGATACAGAAGTTTGCTTTTTTTATACTTAGAAGTTAACTTCTATTGGAAGTCTGGACAACTGTTTCATTTTGACCTTCTCTGACTATATTTTCCATAATGAGAAAATGTCAGAGCCTAAGGGTTTGAATCAGTAACAAATAAGTATATAGGTGGTCTATTTTTTTTCTCCTCTGATGCCTTTTTTGTGCCTCGGGTTCTGTCAGTGAAGACTTGCATCAACTGTATATCTGTTAGATTTTCAGTAGAATTTTAACAGTTTTGTATTTCAGTGAAGAATAAAACAGACTGAAAATAAAGTAAACCAGATAATGCTGTGACCTCTGCTTTGCAGAAGCAGACATGGAAGAATGTTTCCCCAAGGAGTTCACAATTCCAGTATAATACAGGTTATAGCTGGACAATAGAGGTAAATGGAAACATTTAAGATGCTTAAATTATTTTTTGTTCATCAGTTATAAAATATTTTTATCCTCCTCATGGAAGATTAGAGTTCCAGGTTAAGAGAAGGAACTGTGCTTCCTACGCTGAAGAAACAAGAGAGCCTGAGAGCATGGCAGGGAGAGCCTGAGAGTAAGGCTTCATATTACAGCCAACCTGATCCAATGACTGTCTGTCACCAAAATGCAGAGTTGTGACTCCTGCTTTCCACTGGCACCTGTGCTCATTTGACCATTACAGTAAGCCTGTTTAGGGAGCTAAACCAGCAGAAAAATAATGGCTCTTTTGTGGGGATCTGTATTTTCTAAATCAGCTCATTGTGAGATTGGATTGAATACTAAAGCAGAAGTATGAGAAAAATCATACCAGGGAGTGGGATTGTTCTTCTTTATAGATTAAATCACTTAACGGTAAAATGAAGCCTCACCTGGGAAGTCTTGTTGGAAAATTAAAGAGAGAATGCTTGAAGGCTCACCAGAGTGTGAATCAACCCTGTTGATAAGGAGTGAGGTGATAGCTGGGTGTGGCTTGGTTTGATGTGTTAGAAAATTATAGGGATGGTGGTGTCTTGGACAAAACAGTAGACTAAGGAAATGCTCTTTGGAGAAGTATCTAAATGGATATGAGTGGAACAGAGGTGGAGGAAAGAGCATTGCAGTAAGGGGGATTTTTGGTCAAAGTAGGCAGGTATTTAAAATGTTGGAAGAAGATGGCCAGTTTTAATTTCAATCAGATGCTTATAGTGTAGTGATAATAAAATTATTTCAGTAATTGCAGTAAAAAAAAACCACACCTTTATTTGGATACTAGCCTAGACATAATACATATCTGACTCAGGAGAGTGGTGAAATTAAGAGCCATTAGAGTTGTAGAAGGCTCTCACAAAACTGAACGGATAGGTGATAAAACAGAACCAGAAGCTTATTTTCAGAAATGTGAAGTAATATATGAGAATAAAGTAACTTCATGCAAAAAACACCAACTCTGACTTTAAATCAGCTGTTACTGCTCAGGAAAGGGTTCTGATAGACATTTTTGTACCAACATCAACTCAGTTTTCACTAGCTGTCAAAAATAAAAAAAGCATTGAGTATTATTAGAAAGGGGGCATAACACAAAACATTACTATTCTATGGTAAAAATCCATTACGTACATAGGCTGTGCTTTGAATATGATTATCCTGCAGTGATCTGTCTTCTAGACTTAGTACAGAAAAAGGGAACAAGAATAATCAAACGTTTGGGATGGTTTCTGTATGTAGAATACTGAGAAGATAAGCCAAATAAAATAGCCATTAATCCCAGAAGTGTGCAGCAAAGGTATGTCCTCAGGTCTGCCATGCCATGCTTAGTCACCATATTTCAGTACTTTCTTTGTTTCTAGATACAGTGAAAGTAATTTTTAAAGGGGGGGGGGGGAATTTACGTTTGGGGTTTTTTTTCCCCTCCTGTTATCAAGAAAGGAATGTATCTAGTTGCTTATTGCCCGAGGAGAGATAATATATCATTAAGGGATGAGGGCTTTGTGTAGTCAAGATACAGCAAAGGCTGCTTAGGGGCTATATTGTTACTGTATTTATTTTTCTTCTTTTATGGCTACAGTATTATGCTGTGGTTAATACAGTTGTTCATAACTGAATAATTTGATTGCATATTTTTATATAGAAGTTTTAGATATTCTCCAAGAGGACTTACATTTTTTGGTAATATTTTAGAAGAGGTTAAGCAGTTTTATGGATGGCATGTGAATTACATTTGTCAAGTTAATCCGTACTTAATACTTGATGTCAGCTCTTCCTAAGTAAGGAGTGAGCGTGGCACTTGGTTTGACATAGCACTGTGAAATTCCTTAGAATAGTTTTAAAAAACTGTGCCTTAGAAAGGGTCAGTAAAGTTTATTTAAGACATCACTGGCAAACTTTAAGTGATTTATTCTTAAAAAAGCTGTGTAGTCTTCTGCTTGATATCTTTGTAAATGCAGATGTGCATACGACTGTCAAAGTGAATGAATGTGATTTCTTACTTTTTAACTGCTTTCATTGATTATTTTTAAATTCATGCTATAAAGATTCCAAAGTGTACATATGGCAAACACAGAAAGCTACTGGCCAAATTGGTTTTGGTCTTGTAAGAAATAAACGTGGGGTAATCAGATCTCTGTGAATCTCTATAACTGAATATTTCAGAGGGATGAAAAATCCATTTTACATTATATTTGTGTAAGTCAATATGAAAAGCCATACTAAATAACTTAGATATTTAGTCTAAATTTTATCTAATGACTTCAGATTAGAAGTTTTGAAATGTGTTTTCATTTGATACAGCATGTGGCCAACCTGGTGTGCATTTCAGAGGCAAAGCCCCTGCTTGTGGGGAGCAAGAACTCAACTGCAAGCGCAGATTTTATGCTGCTGTGATGGGTTAGCCATTTAGGAAACTAACTGAGCTGGGCAATCTGCTCATGTTTGCTTAGAATAGGTATGGAAACTATGTAATTCACACTCTCTGACCCAGCTTCTGGCAGCTCCTTCCTGTTGCCTGAATCTGTGATAAAATATGCTGAAGGTAGATGGTAGCTCTCTTTTCCTTTGTTCTGCTTTGAGAAATTCTGTAGTGGCTGCCCCTGGAACTTGAATAGCCTTTTAATGTTCCGTCAATTCCCTTTACCTCCTGTTACAGGGTAATTGCAATGAATGGTAGGATGAGCATCTCCTCTTTATTTTTTTGAAAGAAATATCATTAATAATTTTACCATAGCCAGACACGTATTTTTATATAAAAGAGTAAATGCTCTAATTGTTACTTTTATTAAAATATGGTCGTAGTTTGCACTGTATTATTGAATTAATTACAGCTGAAGTATAAAATCAGTGAAATACTACTGTAGTCATGCTGTCAGGGTCTGACTGGAGAAAAAACTGAGTGCCGGACCCTGTTTCAGTTTGTGATCCCAGGAGCAAAATTAAGACACAAACAAGGTCAAGTACCATAATTGGTCAGTTTGTTTGTTACAAATTACAAAAAGACAGTTATTGTAAAAAGGGGAAATTGTTGTAATAAAGGGGATAGCGATAAGACAGATTGGAAAAAAGGTAGAAAATGAAGCAAAAATTCGAGGTGCAGAGAGAGAGAGTCACCACTGTGGATCCAGCGGTGTCCCAGGTATCCGTTGTCATCATCGTTGTTGGTGGGAGTTTTTCAGAGTTCGTAGTCTCTTAGTATCGGAGCAGAGTGTCCCCCAAGAGTCCATCATTGGTGCGTGTCCTCGTGGAAGTGTCCTTCTGGAGTCCCCTTGAAGGTACCCGTTTTGGTGATGTTGTACTCTCCCTTTTATCAGGAGTTGGGGGAGTACCTATGTTGTTTCTGGCGGACCAGTTTTTCTGGTCTTGCAGCCAACTGCACATGCACAGGTGTCCGTAGCAATTGTTGAGATAATGGACAGCAATTCCTCACACCAATCCTCGGGGTAATGGATGGAAGAGTCTTAGGAGCTCTTTCTCATTCATCCCTCAGGCAGTGAATGGTGGAGGCCCAATTCAACTTCTCACTCCCTTCTCCCAGGCAATGGATGGAAGAGTCTTGTCTCAACTCCCCCCACCCATCTCATAGACGATGGTCAGTGGCGTCCTATTTCAGTTCCTCACACCAATCCTTGAGGCAATGGAAGGAAGAGTCTTTGCTCTTTCCTACTCATCCCTCAGGCAGTGGATGGTGGAGTCCCATCTTAGCTTCTCCTACCAATCTTTGAGACAATGGACAATGGAGTCTGATTTCAGATAAGTCTCACACATGCATCCTATTGTCTACAGACAAAGGGTAAAAGTCAAAACTGTGAGAAAGTACTTCAGTTTCAGAAAATTAAAATGAGAAAAAGCAAGATGCTGTTTAAAAACCTGAAGTTTCATATGTTCTATAAGGGTAGACACAACTGCAAATATACACCTAGGTTGTAAGTACTGAGCGTATCCATTTGAAACATCTATGATACTGTAGTTGAAAAGGCATGCTTTGTTTATGCAGTAGCTTTCCATCCTTGATAAAAACAAGAATTTTTTAAATTTACTTTTATTCCTGGAAAAAAAAAAAGGCCAAGGCCTAAAAAGTGAGGCAGAAGGGGGGGAGCTCTGTGTAAAACACAAAATTTTATTCTGAAAGTAAAAAAAAAAAAAAACGATTGAAAGCAGTAAAGAGAAAGTTAAAACTGAAGTGGCTGTGGGAGTTGCATTGGGTATCTAACCTTGCAGCCTTTCTTTTTTGCTAGTTTATGGGTCCTTATACCCCTTTGTAAAGATGAAAAATGGCAATTCTCTTTCACAAAAACATTGATGGGATAGCTCGAATGCTAAAAAATTATGGGAGCTCAAGGGTTGACAGGGAAAATTCATGGAAGACAAATCCATTAAAGTTTAGTAAATAGATAGAAATCACATATGACTTAAGAGAACCATAGGCTAAAAGTAGCTGGATGTTGGAAAGGTATTGTATGCAGCAGCTCTTCCCTAGCCATCTGCTTATGGCTGCTGTTGGAAACAAAGTGCTGACTGGATAGACCTTTGGTCTGACTCAATGTGAGAAAAGAGGTTTGAAGTTAATAAAGTTTAAAATAATTTGCTTTTAAAGTTAATGGGGAAGAAATTTTGAAAATGGATAAGCAACATATAAAGAGAGTTGTGTGTATGTGGATAGGCGACAGATGTTCATGTGCTTAGCCGGTAATAGGTAAGTCCTTTTTACTCTTTATATGTAGTGCAGCATCTCAGTGTCTGGAGCAAGGAACATATTTAGAAAGTGCTTGATAAAGTATTCAGCAAGTGGGAAGGGATAATAGAGTCAGAATGAATTTCTTACTTTGTGGGCAGTTGTTCATTTTATGTTTGAACAATGAGCATAGTTTGGGAAGTAAATTGCCTCATGTAGGTGCAGGAAATAAAACTGAGTACTGCAAAACAACCCTAAATAACTGTAATAATCAAGCAGAATACGTGGGTATTCCTTATATCACAAATTTGAGTGAAGAAAGCAAAAAGAAAAGCATGCAGAGGGTAAAACTGTAATTATATTTCTGCAGTGTGTTGGCAGGTTAATTGTGGGTTTAGAGTAACCATGTAAAATCTCAGAAGTACTTTGGAATGCATTTTAAATCTATAAAAGATGTATATTCAACAAGTTGTTAAGGTACCTGGCAAAGAAAGAACTGGTGCGTAGTTGTACTGTGTGAAAAGTTTTTCTCTTCTGTCTGAATCTTTCAGGATAATTAATTTGTGACTTTGAAAGATTAAGAAGGTGTGAATCAGCCTTGTCTGAGTTTTTACTATGCCAGGGGCTGTAGAAACTGCAAAACTGATAAGCAGACCTACATCTAGATGAAAAATACAAGTGGAGCAAGGGTAAGTTATTTATAAGTGGTCGTAAGAAAAGCAAAGACCTATAGTTAATGATAGAAAAAAAACCCCAAAACTCTTTTTCCTGTGTTTTTTGCAGGTGATAATGGTGTTTTATGCCAAAGTGTTCAAATGAAAAACATGTTCATATTGGGAAAGTAAGCAGTAACTAAAAGACTGAGATTTTAAATGTAAATGCAGGCCAAACAGAACTTTCTTTGTATTTTCAGTTAGTACTGTAAGCATGGGCAAGGCAGAACACAGAAAACCCAGGAAATGAAATGCAGCATGTTGTTAATCAGAGTGTACTAGCCTACAAAGACTTTCTGAGCAGAGCAAGGGAAGAAAGCAAAGTAGCAATCAAGTAAAACAAAATTGTACATGATGCTACCATAGTCCTATTTGGAGTATATGTATATCTTAGAATGAAAAAGGAAAATAGACTACCATTGTACTGTTAAATCAGGGAAATTCTGGCCAGCTATACTATCTGGATATTTGGATGGATACAGAAGCAGCTAAAAAAAATAGTGTACTAGTTGAACTGGGACCACTCTTGCAATCAGCTTGCTTTTGTCTTTTTTAAATCAAGGCCTCTATTACCAGTAAGGGTGCTGTAATTAAAAGTAAAGGTATGTGATAATGTTTGCATCGTAAGTTTTGTTCTCTGTGCCTGGAGACATATCAGCAATCAAACAGAAGGTCCTGGCATGGTTACTTTAAGAGTTTTTAAACAGTGCAGTTGCTAATGCACTTAACACACCTTCAGTACTTGCCAGTTAAAGATACTGGAATCCAAGTAGACAGAAATATGCATAATGGTCTTCTTATTCAGAGCACTTAAATACAGAGTGAACAAAGAGTGAGAACATCGAACTGTAGAGGGATATGAAACTTCTCTGTTAATAAGCTCAGCGTCAGCTGCAAGGCAGAATTTGGAAAGAATCTAATTGTATTTTGAATAATTGTAAGATGTTGTTTGTAAGTGCTGATACCTGCAGTTCTGTCGGGACACCCAAGCACAGTGAGAAGGTTTCTGTCTGTCTTCCAAGTACTGTGGGGGAGACAGGTTCATCCTTGGTGCAGGTGCCGACATCCAGCTTACAGAGCAAGAATGTGCTCAAAACTGCCTTGAAAGACTACGTGCAATGGCAAAGCTGTCATCTGTGGCTAACTGTAGCAGTAGTGTGGTGGATTAGACCAAATGTCAAAAAGAGAGAATGAAAATAAACAATATCCTGTATGGAAGGCTGGAACAAAAAGTAGGGATGGGTCTTTTTGCCACAAATCATTTTAAAACCTGCAGCGATACTGAGGTTCTAACACAGAGGTATATCAATAAAACATTTCAACAGCTGTAGAACCTCAGACTGTTTCTGCAGAAAATAGATGTTTCTGTACTGGCTGTGTGCAAGAAACTTGACTGGGTGAAATGAAGTCAGTTGTGCTATACGATTTTATTAATATGTCAAAGTCAGTCATACACAGCCACATGAGCGTAAAAGAGCTAGGGCTCGTAAAAGTAGCTGCCAATCAAAAAGTGACATAAGGCAAGTCATTTATGGTTGGGCTTGATCGCAGTGGTCTTTTCCAACCTAAATGATTCTATGATTTTATGGTAGCAGACTGAGGTTAAAGCACAGTTCGTTTCATAAGCTAGTCCATTACTTTCCAGAGCCCCAGCATGTGAGAACACATCTGTTCGGTTGTGGGGTGAGTGGCGCTACAATTCTGTGTCCAGTATCAGCTCATGTGGCAAGGGATGCCTTTAATTCTGGGAGCATGAAAATGTATCTGGTCAGAAGATTGCGTGATTCTATGACACAGCAGGACCACAGCACAGCTGTGCCGAGCTTAGTTTCTTTTATTCATAGATGCCAGGATAGCTCTGTATTCCCTCCGCGCTCCCAGTGTGTCCAGAATGCATGTTAAGTATTTAGAACCATAATTTAGATCAACCTCAGGCAAGAAGGTGTCCCTCTATTTGTTTACCATTATCACGAGTAACATTTTAGCCCCTTGTCCAATTTAGTAGCTTCCCTGTATTTAGCTGGGAGTGAAGATCTCAGAAGTGTAGAATTTGTAGCTTTTATGAAAGTTGGAGTCCCTTTTACAGAAACAGTTGCTTGCCTCATGCTCCTGTTTTCCAAACTCTCTGGTGCTTGCCTTAGTACCCACGCGGCAGACGCAACCTATGCAGAATACCTGGTGTGTATATGTAGTACTACTTGTCTTGCACATCGCTGTTTGTCATTATGATAGCCTTCTGAGGCTTATGTAATTTTGCATATTAAAAGGTATATTAATTGTATTTCAAATGCATGCTCTTGACTGAAAAATCATCTGGGATAAAAATATATTCTATACAGTATTCCATACAGTTTGCACATTACAGTGTACTTCAGAGCGGCGTGTTTGCATTCACTGTTCCAAAAGTAAATTGGGTAGAATCTTCTACAAAAATGGCTTATTTTGGAGCTTTTAAGAAAGTAAAGGAGCATTGTTTGCCTTCATCAACCTCCTTTTCATGTGTAAGCTGTTAGCAGAGTTATTAAGTACTTGATGACCCCTTACGGTTGCAGCCTACCAGTAGGAAGAAAGAAATGTCTTTTTATGTTTGATAATTTCTGAATATTGCAATAAAAAATAAGAAATAAATATTTGTTTCCCATTTATTGGTATGCAACTATGTTTAGCTATGGTTGAAAGATTAAATGTGTTGGAGTCTATTCTGCTAGAATAACATTTTGATAAATGGTTACTCTTAACCAATTTAGTGTAATTAATGTTACGAACTTTTTCAAGAACCTGTGTCATTTAATGTATCTCAAAAGATGTTAATCACATGTTTTGGTAATCCTGTGCAGGATATTATTCTTTGGATAACAGCAAAGCTATTTAAGTAGCTGAGTGGTTTCTCATGAAGAAAGCGTATTATTATTTAGAGTGTGACTTTCACCTAGGATGATGTAGTGGAGTGGGTAGGTGGAGTGAGAAGGGTACAGAATGATGGCCAATGTGTGACGTTAAGTGTGATTTTTTTAAATGGGATATGAAAGTTATTTGCATAGTCTTTTTTAGTTTTCTTGATAAGTTGACTGTTGTCTGATAGAATTACTTTCTTGACGGATCAGTAAACTAAGTAGGGGTGTTTAGTTAAGGCTACTGTCCTTTTTCATGCTAAATGCACTTTGTATTAAATGACTTTGTATTAAACTGAATTTTTTTTGCATATTTCTAAGAAGATGAAGCAGTACTAGATGGTGTGTTGAAGTGTAGACTGTAGTTTATTGTTCCTAAGGCTGTGGTACCACCTTACAAAGTTCACATCTTCGTCTTTGGTTCTGGCCACATAATCCCCCTCTTGTGGCGCAACACGTTGTCCTGTATGACTCACATGAAAAATTGATTCATCTGGACCCATCTGAAAAGAAAAAAAGAAAAGGTGATATTTTAAACTCAGATGTATTTGTAGATTCACTTTATAGTACAGTTCCACAATATTTGTGTTGACAGTGTTGTCACAAGTATTTGTGACAGATTGGGTGCTCTGGTGATGTGTATAGATTAGTTGTGATTAGGTAAAATCACAGATTCTGCGTATCTGCTTCTTCCAATTATTCCCAGTTCCAGTTTCCCTATTTCACAGTTGGGATCTTTCTGTCTTCTAGCAGTTCTTCAGGATTTCCAGCCTGTCTCTTTCTCCAGTCAGCCTCCACTTGTTTTGCTAATGTAGCTGCTCTCCTTACCTATTTGTTCATGTTTAGCATTCCCTGTACCCTGCCTTCATCACAGTTCCACCAGGATTTCTGTTCTTAGATGCTTCTCTATCCCAAATTCCAATTTCTTACTCCAAAACATGGAGGTAGAAAAAAATACTTAAAGAAGTCAGATGTGTCTTAAGTGCTAAGAGACTTTTAAAAAATGCCATATTTGTGCACAGAAATGACTAATTATTTTGACTGAGAACTGAGGGGAAAAGGGAGCAGGTTGGGAGTATCAGTCTGAGGCAGATGCTTCAATGTATGATTTCAGTGCAAACTCTTTATTTCACCAAGATGTAAGAAACTGAAAGCAGTTTCAGAAACAGAAATACATACAGGATTTGCCTGTATGGAGAAAATATTCGATAAAGAGTTCTCCTGTACAGTTACACTTTTATAGTTCATATTTAGTTTTATATTGCAACTTCATCTTGGAGTGTTTGGCTGGAAAATGGGTGATGCTTCTATCATGCCCATCCTCCCAATAAATTTCCTCATATAGGTATCCCAGAAGAGTGACAAATATCAGTGCAGTCAGATGATTTGATAAACGTGCTGCTGTGTGGAAGGGATACAAAGGAATGGATGTACGTTGCTTGTCATTGTCATATCACTTGTTGGTTTGACCTTTTTCTTTATTTTGTGGTTTTAGAGAAAGAGGAGTTAGTGTAAGACAGTAATGGAGGGGAGGGGATTAAGCTTTTGTTTTCATGCATCCTTTTATTTCAGTGCCAGTTTCAGCTTACTTGTCCATTAAGGTTCCCGCCCCCCCCGCAAAAGAATTAGAAACATTTTTTTTTTACATAAGATGATTTCATTCAAAAGTTGTCTTTTGTTTTGTTTTTTCCCTCATACAAAAGAATATGTTTGTTTGACCTGTTGAACCCACCTATTTTAAGGAAGAAAATTGAACTATCTGGTTCTTTACCAGTTTTATTTTGCAGTAAAGCATGTCCCTTGCTAGTTTGCTTTTAAAACCTGTTGATAATTTTTTCCTACTATTGCAAATTTTTCCATGCTCTTTATTTTATTTCATCTTGCTATCCTTATATATAAGATAAATATAAGTAGTCCCATTCCGATGAACTGTACTTTGACCATATGTAATATAATATTACAGTGTCAGAGATGGCTGCAATCTCAGACTAATTCCAGGTCATGGAGCCTCATAACATTTATTTATTTTTACTTTTATTGTGCTTAAACTTCCATTGTCGCTTCAAGCTGCTTATTGTTATGTATTACTTCAAGTAAGATCTTCTTAATGTCTTTTGATGGAGGTTATTTCTATAACTTGAAAGTATTGCTTATTTTGGTGTAATGTAAAATCAGAAAAATAAAGTGTCTTCCTCAGAAAACTGATTTCTTGGTAATGTAGTTATGCTAAGCTCAGTATGTGTGGGAAGAGATGCTGGCATACTCTAGTTGTGATAGACTGGTGAATATAATTTGTTAAATTGAATTCATCCCTAATTTAGTAATACCGCTTTGTTAGGAAGTGATATGCTTTATATGTGGAGATAAACCGAAGTCCTAATAATCTGATGTCTGTGGAGGTTCTTTTCTGTTCAGAAATTCTATTTTTTTTTGTCTTGGGAAACTGCTGCTGTAAGGGATTAGATTCCGTTTACATAAGTAGGTTCTGCAGTCTTCACTTTACACAAGACACTTTCCATTTTTAAAAATGTAGTGTTAAATAACATACTACTGCTCTGCAGAGAATTTAAGAATTGCTATGTTATACCACAGAGATACACCAGTTTTATTTATTAGCTTAAGTCATTTAGGAATAACACATTTAAGCAGTACTATGCATGCTTACAGTGTATAAAATCTAATTGGTTTTCTTTTTCCTGTCACTGAAATAATGTGGTCTGGAATGTATAGCGGGTAAGGCAATGGTGTGATGATCAGGATATCTCCAGGCAATCAAAATACAAAAGCTTATTCAGGATACCTTTGGTGTAATTCTCTGTGGAAAATGCAAAACCAGAAGATGTAATTTCATGCCTGCTGCCTTGTGGGCCATGGCGTTGAGTATCTGTGAGGTCCTGCTAATGATCAGATATTGTGTGCATGCATGCTTAGTGTGCGGATGCAGTGATTGCTTACAAGTTTATGACGTGCTTGTAATAGAAGGTAATGGCAAACAGGAGATTCATGATAAGTGTTATGCTTTTTCTTTGTTAAACCACTTTAAGACTGACTTACAGATGCAGGGTCAGGTTAGGCTCAGGTTTTGTCAACACTGATGATACTGTTTCTGAAGTAATTTTTTGATTTACTGCAGTATGGAACTAGAGAATGCTACTGCTATCAGGCATCCACAGTTGCAGTATCTGAACAGTGGAAGGCTTTAATCTTTATCACCATGTGCTGTTATCATCAAGCATGAATGGAAACTGATTGTTAGCTAAGACTCAGAAGAGCAGGAAGAGAATAGATTGTTTCACTTCAATAAGGTTGTGATTCAGTATATTCTAGGTGAGATGAAGAAACTGTTGGATTGTTGTGGAAGGCTGTAGGTGGTGTCTGTTTTCATAAAGTAGTGACATCAAATAACTATTGGAGACTTTTTTCTGTTGCAGGAGTCTGTGTCCCCCCCTTACCCCACCTTTTTCTTTGTTGATATTGTATGTAATGTTAAGATACTCATCCTAAGTACCATATATATATATATAAAACCATATATATATATAAAAAGCATCACCACATAATTACAGTAGAGGCTTCCATTGCTTTGATGCTTTCAGTTCCTGTATGCTGGTATACCCAGTATGTTCATACATGGATCTCTTTTCTTTACATTTATAGCTTAGGAACGCATTGAATGTACTTTTAAGTGTGTACATTTTCCTTAATTCTGGGCTTCCTTTCAACAATCAATTTTTACTTGGTTCCCAGGTAGTCAGTACTGGCTTAACTCAGTGAAGAAATTGGTTATTCTGTGTATTTAGGGAAGCAGTTGCCTCTTTCTGCTGTCCTTTACTGTTGGTTTCCATCTCTGTGTAAATTTATTTCCTTGTTGCTAGATGTTTTCACACACACAGCTCAACAATCACTAGCTTCTGGTTAAGTTAAATAAAAATTCTAGTGTAATTAATGACTATGGTTTTTATCAGTAGAGTCCGGTTAAGGCTATGCAGTGCTTTAAGGGTTCTCAGATGCTAAACTGCATACCCTAAAACTCCATCCTGTGCTGGCATCAAATTCTTGCTTGTATGTGAGATGTATGGACAATTTTTGTGAAGCAGCCAAACTTCAGTGTAACTCTGAAGAAGTTCCATACTGATTAATATATGACCATTCCCTGTAAGATGTCAGCATCAGCGCTCTCTGACTTTCTTATGAAGGGCCTTCCCCTCAAGAGACAGATCAGAGTCCCTTTCTTACTTCAAAGCTTTGTCTCTGTCTGCATCTTTCACCTCTGAGTTCTTGATTTATTGTGCTTTGAAAACCAACCATTTTGCTTCTTAGCTGATTCTTTCTCTTCAGACTTTTGGGTCTTTATTGCTGTATTCCTTTCTTAATTGTTGATGTGGTTCTCTGAAGAACAGTTTGGACCTCAAAGTGCATTTAGTTTTCCTTACGCTCCTTGTTCTAACTCATCAATACCTTGTAAAATGAGCAGTGTTCAAAACAATAAATGGCTTTCCATTGAATTTTTCTGCCATGCGACATGTGATTGGTCTAGGTGTAAAAAAAAATCTTAATGGCTTATGAAATGTAAAGAAATAATAGTTCATTTTGAAGACATTTTGTCCAAGGAAACTTCTGGGAGGCAAAACGATTCCTCCCACCGTAGTTTCTCTTCTTGTGATATTGTTCTTTTTGTTGTTTCTAAAATGCTCTTGCATTTTCCAAAGGTGACTAGGCACAGCAGAGCTTGTGTCTTTCCCGCTGTGAGTAAAATCAGGTTGTTCTGGAGAAGAAATGTACAAATCTGAGGAAAGATGTTACTGTTTCAGCCATTTCTGAAACAACTTGTGTGCATGTTCTTTACTGATGAAATGGTAAAATAATTAAAATTTTTTATATTAAGCCTCCTTCTGATTGCTTCACTGTTACATTTTGGTTTTGGCTTTTTCTGTATCTTTTATTTTACCAAAGTTACTGCACTATGGGATTTTTGTTAACGTGTGTTTAATTTTTGCAAAAATCTCTGTCAGAATATCTCTTTACTTTTGGTATGTACATATGTTTTTCCTGTCAGTTAAGGGGAGCTGTAGAAAAGGCAACAATAGCAGGTTTAAGTAACTGGGAGTGTACCTGAATATTAGAAAGAACTTGATGGTGAGGGGAACGCAGGCTGAAATGATATTGGAGCTCTTTGTGGAGTTCATCTCTCACTGTTTCTGGTTCCATTCCAGGTATGGCTAAGTAGCAACTGGACTTTTTTGCTCATTTCCATTCACCTCCATGTTTACGTCTTGCATGTTCACCTGGTTTTCCTGGCCTTCTTACCTTTCTGCTCTTTATATGTGTTTTATTAGGACAGTTCTCTGCAGTTTGTTGAATTAAGAAATTCCACTGGATAATTGAAATCTAATTTGATTTAGTTGTCTATATAATAGAATTTATGATGCTTCATGTAACATCATCGTAGAAACATCTTATATTGTTGAATTTCACTGTAACTAGATACAATCCATCTCCTCATTTGGCTCAGTTTATATTTTGAATTTTCAGCTTAAATGGGGATTTGTTTTCTTCTCTCACCAGTATGAAATGTTAAGTGGTTGAAAATAAGGCAATGTCCAAAGGCTTTGGCATATATAATTTAAATTTAATAACAGTGTAGAAAGAAAAATGTGGACAAACCTGTAAGCTCTGGTTGTGCATCGTGAAGTTTTGAATCATCAATATGAAAATAAGTTCACTTCTGTGAAGTCAACAGGTTATGAAGAAGGATTCAGTAATCACTATTCTGTAGGGATTCATGGTACCTTCACAGTGCTAGATGTTCTTACATTACATGCTATTCCTAGTACGTTTTTTCAAGTAATAGCTGTTGGGCATGGGCACTGGTGCCCAGACTCTGCAGACAACTGAACGCTTTGTGTGGCTTTTGTATCCGTAGATCTATTTCTGTCTTTTAGCATCAAAACTGCTTCACTTCCTTTGTAAACAAGGTAGAATACATTGTTTTGCTTGTGTGAAGAATAGGATTAATGTGAACTCAGGAAAGCATTTCACTACTTGTTGTGTAGATGAAGGTTATTCAGGGATTTGGAGCCAGTGTAAATTTTGAGTTGTTCTCAGCTGATTAAAATTAAATAGCAGAAATAATTGTTTTTCACTGTGTATATAATTACAAAACATACTTGACAATGCATTTCATTATTTGTTAGTTGTAATAATCTCAATCACTACCTGTTTTCTTGTGTCTGGTCAAGTATCTTCTGAGGTTTGAACACCCTAACACATGACTCTCTGCCGTAAATTCATTTGCTTGCGCATCTTTAGTATGATACAGTGAATCTCTTCTAAATAATGAAGAAGGATATTTTGCATTTGAAACCCAAATTAGCATTTCACATTCTTAATTACTGTGCAGCATTACTGTTCTTTGTGTAGGACACTTGTAAAATTGCTAATTGCTTCTTAAAAAAGCTGTTGCTGTTTATATGTCCTGTTGCAGTCTTTTTAATATTTAATAAATAATTTAAATGTTGATGCCTTTGTCTCTTTCCCAACAGTTTTCAAAGTCTTGTTGATGTGATGGCATAAACTAGTAAGAAGGCATTTGGATTGCATCATGGATATCGCCAATCGTCATTGATATTATTTGAGTGGTGCAGTAAGAGTCTGCTGTATGAAATGTCAGAAGTCTGTATTTCTTCTAGTTTTGCAATGGTAAGTTTTTTGCATTTTGTGTTAAGTAAATAATAACTTTTAAACTTGTTATGTAAGGTATATTTCTTTAGAAAGTAACATACCAGCAAATCAGTAACGATTTCTATCTTATATATTACTTCTAATGTCTGTAGAGTTCAGCAGTAATTACCAAAGTGTACATTGGGTTTAAATTACATTATTGGTGTCCATTTGAAATGTAAGTTACTCATCCTTAACATGTGCTGGCCTTAATTAGAACAACCTAGGTGAAATGGAATATCTCAATGACCCTGTTTTTCATGTTTGGGCTCATCCCCAAATGAGATCACTTTTCAGAAGGTATTAGATGTGGGTGGTGTTGTGGTTTAACCCCAGGCAGCAACTAAGCATCAGACAGCTGCTTGCTTCTTGTCCTTAGTGGGATGGGGGATCAAATCAGAACAGTAAAACTGAGAAAAAACTTGTGGGAGGAGATGAAGACAGTTTAATAGGTAAGCCAGGGATTTAATTCACCACTTCCCATGGGCAGGCAGGTGTTCAGCCATCTCCAGGAAAGCAGTGCTCCATCTCACAGAAAGGTTATTTGAGAAGACAAAACACCTTAACTCCGAAGGCTTCCCCCTTCCTTCTTTCCCCAGCTTTGTATGCTAAGCATGATGTCATATGGTATGGAATATCCCTTGGGTGAGTTGGGGTCAGCTGTCTGGCTGTGTCTCCTCCCAACTTTTTGTGCACCCCCAACCTACTCATGGGCAGTGTGAGGGGCAGAAAAGGCCTTCGCTCTGTGTAAGCGGTGCTCAGCAACAGTGAAGACATGCCTAAATTATCAGTGTTGTTTCCAGCATGAATCCAAACCAAAGCCCCATACAAGCTCCTAGAAACTAGAAAATTACCCTAGCCAAAACCAGCACATGTGTGAAAGGAGAGAACATACAAGCAAATTTGTCTGTGGGGAAAATAGGTATTAAGAACTGTTACAGGCTGCGCAGTTACATGGGCGGTTTTCTCTCTTCAACTCAACTACTGACATTTTGCTCGTTTGCTGTTTGCCGTATTATTTATATTTTTTCTTAAGACAGAGTTCATTGGAC
Organism: Psittacus erithacus; assembly: GCA_009867235.2. Classification (NCBI taxonomy): domain Eukaryota; kingdom Metazoa; phylum Chordata; class Aves; order Psittaciformes; family Psittacidae; genus Psittacus; species Psittacus erithacus. The sequence goes on along the minus strand of WYDI02025692.1, from coordinate 62,502 downwards.
ATCTCACACTTTGTCCTGCATTGTTAGTTTTAAATGGACAGAATGGAAGTTTGTATTACAGTTCTTTACCTGTATCTCCCAGAATACAAACAGTGCAGCTTTCCAGGCATCCATGAAAGGCAGCAGAAATACCTAGCAAGCAGGAAGGTTGTAGCAGCACAAATACAACACAGTTTTGCAGCATTTAGAATTTCTGCTTTGTAACTGCCTTTCGTCATTACACAAAACAATGTGCTGTCTTACACAATTGTATCTAGAACGATATCAAGCAGTGCTTCTAGGATATGTTACTTCCATTTAGAAATACTGCTTGCCTTACGAATACCTAAACAGAGACAGTGTAGCGATTACTGCTGAATTGCTGAAGAGATGTACTGGTCTTGTCCCATTCTATCTTTTCTGCTCTAGTACCATCTGATGCCTAAATAGTAAATTAGTGAGAATTTATGCTCTCTCCTCTCCCTCCCTCCCCTCTTTGCTGAAGGTGCAAAATAAAATGGTTTGCCTCCATTTGTCATTTTCAGCCTTTCTAAATAACATGTAAAAGGCTTGATTCTGTATTTACAATTTAAAGTCTTCACATCATGTCAGTTAAACAGGTTTGTATGATCAGAAATTTGGGTAGATGGAAAAGGGAAAGTATATTGTTATGTACAAATGTGAATCTGTTCATTATGATGGATATTGTAAAAGGTTGGTGGTGGTGCACAATTTGAAACGCTGAATTTTTAAAGATGAAATGAATAGAAGGGTACTGATTTCTCTTAAAAAATGTTATTTTGAGATTGGGCAAGTTGAGTACTCCCACATTTCACCTTGAAATCTGAAATACAGACACTCTCAAACTGGAGAGTGTTGAGGGAGAACTGTTTTAAACTTAGCTTTGAGTCTTAATGAACTTAAATCCTATGTAGGTGATGATTCATCTCACCAACTGTATGAGTTTTGACATGGAGAAGGCTTGGGAAACAGCCTTCTAGTACTTCAGAAGAGACTACTGAGAAGATAGAGCCAGGCATTGACGTAAATGATGCAAAAATAGGGGAGGTCCTGCTTGGGTGGAAGAAAAACTGTTCACTGTAAGGATAGTTAAACACTGGGACAGGTTGCCCAGAGAAGCTGTGGAATATCTGTACTTGGAGGTTTTCAAGACCCAGCTGGACAATGTCCTGTGCAACTAAATGTGAATTTAGTCTTGATGGTCATTTGAGCAGGAGGTTGGACTAAACTGCCTCCCAGAGTCCTGTCCAACTTGAATGATTTTATGATTCCAATTCAGGCATTTTGTTTTATTTAATTTTTACTATTAATGGCTGTAACTATTCTTTACTGTTGTGATTTATTTATTTTTTAGTGCCCTGTTAAATTAGAGTTGCAGTTCTATTTTGTTATTTGAGTGATCTGTTTTTGTTTGAAGCAACAAGTGAGCAAGCAAATATGATTTTAATGATTTCCTACTTCATGTGTGAAACCATGTAACTGGAAATTGTGGGATATTAAGAATGTGATTTGATACCTCTCATTTGACTAGACAAACTTAAATGATAATAACAATACATTATATCATATGTACAATGCATAAAAATAGTATTTTAGTAACTGGAGCCTAGCTGGAACATTCCGCTCTTACATAAGGCATGACTATGGACAACATTCACATTTAAGTACTAAAGCCTGAGCAACCACAAATACCAAGTCTGTAGCTTAGATGGAAAACCTTTTTAATGCCGTTAAGAAATACCACAGAAAGAAGTGGTATTAGTACATTGCATAGGCATGTTCAGTTTTACATTAGATGCATTTGTGACGATGTATTCTTCAGATTTTCTGTGTCTGTAGGTGTTGAAGTATTTTTTTTCTGATTGTTTTGTTTACATTTTTTGAAGGTTTCCCAATGAGTGGAGCATGATGAACATACTTTAGGGACTTGCCATAGTATGGCTGCTTCTCGATCTACTCGTGTTACAAGATCTACAGTGGGTTTAAATGGTTTGGATGAAAACTTTTGTGGTAGGACATTAAGAAACCGTAGTATTGCTCATCCGGAGGAAGTTTCACCTCATCCTCAAATACGGTCAAGGTCACCAAAGAAGAGGCCAGAGTCTGTGCAAACTCAGAAGGGAAGTAACAGTGGAAGAACTACTGATTTGAAACAACAGAGCGCTCGGGAGTCATGGGTGAGCCCTAGAAAAAGAGGGCTGTCTACTTCCGAAAAAGATAATGTTGATAAACAAACTGTGGAAAATTGTGAGAAAAAACAAGCAGAACCTGTTTCACCAGTTTTGAAAAGAATTAAGCGCTGTCTACGCTCAGAGGCACCCAACAGTTCAGAAGAAGACTTGCCTGCTAAAACAGAGAAGGAATCATTGGAGCATAAAAGCTTAGTGTCGGACAATGATGCAGTCTCTACAGGGACTAAGCGAGCTTGCCGATGTCTTATACTGGATGATTGTGACAAAAGGGAAGTTAAAAAGGTGAATGTCTGTGCAGAAGGATTTAATAATTCTGCAATAGTTGATGAGATTGGAGGCTATCAGACTGTCAATGGAGTTGGTGAGAGAGACTCAAATTCTCTTAACTGTGATGACTGTCAGCTTGATGGGAACACTAAGCAAAACAGTGCTGGTTCCTGCACGCCCAAGGACAAAACAGTAGCAGAAAATGGAAGCTCATTTGCCCATTCTTCATTGTTGCTTAATAGCAGCAAGGAGGACAGTGTTGTAGACCATTATGTGCCTTGCACAAACTCTCAAGAACAGGTAAAGTTAGAGGACCACAAAATAATAAATGACTGCTTGCCCGAGGAGCATGCTACTCAGGCATATGAGCCAGCTACAGGGTCCTTTTCTGAAATCCAGTCATCTTTGTTAAGGGATTCGGAGGAGGAAGTAGATGTTGTAGGAGACAGTAGTGCCTCTAAGGAACAGTGTGCTGAAAACACCAATAGCAGCCCGAATACTCATCATGACAGTGCATCAATCTCAGGTGAACCTGAACCACATTCTTCAGTGCTGGACTGTGTTCCAGCTCCAGTGACATCCATGTCAGAACTTCAAGAACACAGATACACATTGAGAACTTCACCACGAAGGGCTACCCCTGCCAGAAGTAGCCCTACTAAAAATAACTCTCCTTGTAGAGAAAACGGACAGGTTGAGGAAAATAATCTTAGTCCCACTGAAAAGAATGTACCTGTAGGTATTAATAATGTCAATGGATCTCCCCAAAAGTCTGAAGAAATTAAACAGAATGAAAAAGAGAGAAATGGTAATACGGGAGATCATGGGAATGATGGAGTAAGAAAGCAACTTTCTGAGGCTAGGCTTGTTGCTGGATATGTACCATCTGCCAAAGAGAGTGCCAACATCCACACTGCAGAGGATGATGAGGAAGAGCCTGATGTGTATTACTTTGAATCAGATCATGTGGCATTGAAACACAACAAAGAGTATGTGTAACTATGGTAACCATGAATTCTGCTTTTGTTTCTTACCAAGAATATATAAATTAATAAGTATGTAAAGTACTTTCATGAAAACTTAAGTGTTTTATAATTTTCATACTCTACAGTCTTCATTTTTCTTCCTTGTTTCTACCTCAGACAAAATTAAGCTGTTTAATATGCAGTATGGTACAGCAATGTGGTTTATACGTTTCAAGCAATGTGAATTCTTTAGCCAGAACTTTTTTTTTTAAACACATCTGTTACGTCTTTTCTCAAAAAAAACTATCTGGAAGCAAAACCAAAGGAATTATAACCCTTACTTAGAGTTCAGTTATTTTTCAGCATATCCAAGAGGTACAGCACATACAGTTTACAAAATTGTCATTCTGTTTTACATAGAATTTAAGTTTAAATACCTATTTTCAGAGTATAATGGGAAAGACTTAACATTACTGTGTTAAGGAAGCTAAATTGATCAAATTCAGCAATTTGAGAACTTTCTCCTGAGTAAATTTTGTCTACATTGCTGTTGATATTCGTCAAATGTAAATATCTACATGTTTATTATTAGAAAAGAGCTCTAACTTGGTTTTATATTTATCATCTAAATGTCTGTAAGTAGAACTGTTGTAATCGCATGTTTGTGGTAACTGAAAAAGATTCTTGAAAGAAAAGGGCAATTTTCTCAGTGAAGGAAATTTACATGGAGAAAGTTTTTCTTATATGATAGATGGGGCCACAGTTTCTATTACACAGTCTTTGCAGCACTGCTGTGACCTCTGTTTTGCAGTTTAGTAGATGCTGTACATTTTGTTGTGAGTAGTGAAAGGTTAAATACAGATGATCTTCAGTTTGTTGCATATGAAGAGTTAAACCGCTGCTTCTAGTTTCTGTATGTGATCCCAGCACAATTGTAATGGATATGAGTCGCAAGGCACAGATGATTGTTTAATTCAGCAGAAGTTTGGCTGGTTTTTTTGGTATTAGAGTTGCATTATTTTTAGAATGAAATTTGGTTCCTTATTGGATATTAATAAAGTATTTCAATTGGAGAAAATTGTGAATTACAGCACAGTTCCAACAAACTGTGATTTCAAAATAACGATCAAATGTCTGCAGCTTCAGCCTTGAGCCAAAGTGTATGCGCACTTTTTCTGATAGAGAAAAGATTGCTGTTTCCTTAATTATAAATGGGGGAAAAATAGACTGTTGTCTTCTTACGGTTTTTAGATGATTTTGTCTGTGTGTAGCATGACTTTGCTAGTTATGTTACTACAAAGAGACATTAGCAGTGTATCTTTTTGGGAGGGAGGGTTAGTATTTATTAGGGAAAGAGCAATAAAGATCATATCAGATTTTTAGAAGTAGCTTGAATTTTTACTTATTTCAGATTAAACATATCTGAAATCTGTAGTTTTTAAAGATCAAAATCTGCAATTGAATGTAGGTGCTGTAAAAAGAAACAAGGAAACAGATTTTGGTGGGGTTTTTTTTAATCTGTTCTTAAATACAGCTCTGAAATGTTCTTGAGGAATTTCAGGAACTCGTGTTTGGTTAGTGCCCTAGTGTTAGGTTTTGATATACACAGTTGCTTTGAAGATAGTAGCCTGTTTGTGAGAGTTTATTGGGAAGCTTTTGAAATTGTAACTAGGACTTGGTGGCTTGCTAGTAACAAGAAATAATGCTGTTATTTTTATCCTATCTTCCTGATTTTGGGTGCCAAAAAAAGTGAAAGCTAGAATTCTTTTCTAGATCAAGACAGAATAATTTCTACTCTTCAGAAGGGAAGCATACTCCCAAAAGTAGTGTGTGTATATATATATGTGTGTGTCAGGTAATGGCTATTTGCTTTGCCTGTTATATATTTCTGGCTATGCAAAATATACTGATCTTCTGCTCATCAGATCTTCAAATGATACGCTGCTATGGTTTTCTGTGCTTCATCAGTCTGTGATTAAACTTGTCTTGATGGATGATTTATTCTCTCTGGTTTATATTTCTACTCTCTTTCAAAAGCAAATTCAGAGAGACATTAGCATCTTGGCTAAGTTGAGGAGGCAGATTTCTCAAAGAAGGCATTAGTATCATTCTTTAGATGATCCACAGCAGACAAAAAAAAAAAAGTTATATTCCTCTCTGTTGTAGAAGCAATTTGATATGTCTGTAAACTTACATTATTTCTTGTTACATTATGTAGCTTGATGACATGCACATTCATACAGCTGATTTTCACTCTCCAAGAAATTATTGTAACATTGGTAAAGTATGAATATACCAAAGCTTTCAACAGCTGTTGATAAGGATTTCTATAAGAAAAACAACTAAATGTATATTGTGGTATTTTTGTATGAACTTCGTTGCTTTTTGACTGCTGTCATGTTTAAACAACATCGTGTATTAGTATTTCTGGGTAAACTGGATGATATATTAGGAAAAATAATCATCACAGGAAGCAAATTATAGAATATTATTATTCAGATAGAAGGCTGAAATGATGGATGATCCACAACCTCTGTAATAAAATAGATGTCTCCTACAAAGACACATCTGAGATCTCTAAACAGAAATTTTATTGTGACATAAGCACTCATGTAGATAATAACAGGCTGATCTGGGAGAGTGTATAATTGTAAAGTATTGTTAATTTTCTGTTATTGCACTCATAATTTGAATTTTTGCGTATTATGATTCCTCTCAGGAAAATATGGTTTAGTGAATATTTGAGAAATGTGCTTGTATGTTCTAGCTCAGAAACCTTTGTCTTTTCTCTTGAGATACTTTCATAAAAACTGAACTTGTTGATTTAAATCTTTTTACACTGCTTAATTTTATATGCTGTGCTTAGTGTTTTGCATATGTCTCTTCTCTGGAGTTTCCCATATCTCTGTACTGTGTCTTTTTATAGTTTAATTCTTTCTTATAGTGCAGTAGCCTACTTTAATTTTCTATGCTATGCAGTATTTTATTCTCAGTACATTTCCTCCTTTGCCCAGTGTTTCATTTAGTGCCCTTTTTTCTTTTTTTGTTCTTCCTCTCTTTCTCTCTTTGGAGATTTGCAGTGTTTGGCAGGTGTTAAGTTGCATGAGGGGAAATATTTTGTTTGACACTTAACTCTGGGGTCTAGATGAAATTGTAATTAAGGAGTTGAGTTTTCATGTGCATATAATGCATTATACACGGTATTTCTAGGATCCTGTAAACTGTGGTTAGCTTTATAGGAACCACGTAGGCCTGGAGGTAAGCTCACTGAAATACGCATGAGCGCTTGCCTACAGGCATTCAGCTGCTAGAGTTAGGACCTTGCATTTGTTCAGTAGATAGATATTTTCATACATCTTTCATTTCATTTATTACTTTATAATATTAAAAATCATAATAGCTGTACTGACATTTAAACTGAAGACAGATTAAAATGAAATATTTTAATACATGTCTTAAAACACAGTCTTGTGAATTCTTACCTACTGTGGGCTCTTATTGCAGAGGCCTTGGGAACAGAGGACCATGTAGGATCGTGCAATCAGGTTTAATACAGAATTGACAATTCATGATAATACTGCTAATATTTTTGGGTGCACTTTTAATGTTTTATGAATGTGAGAAAGAAAAGAAACTTCTGTGGCATTTCCTGTGATATTTTGTACTTAATTCTGTCACAAATGTTTCTGCCTAATGAATCAGACTAAAACAGTTCTCTGTAAAAATTATTGCATGTGCCATGTTAGAACAGGTTCTGGTGCACCTTGCTGTACCACTTATTTGAGAAGTGCCTTAACCAGGCGCTTCTTAAAGTGTAACTGTAATGTAATCCTGTAGCAGTCTTTTTCACTTAGGTGAACTTCTAGTTTTACCAGCATCATGTTTTTTCCTTAATTGGATGACAACTAGTATTAAAAATTAAAACACTTTTTATTAATTTTTTCAGATAAAATCTCCATGTCTAATGTATTTTGGGCAATAATAAAAATACTACATCAGTTTTATGATTTATCCCTGTATATTCAGCTCTATGTCTCAGAATTATGGTTAAATTTATCACACAGTATGGATTTATTGCACAGATAAGTCAGATATCTAATATTTCTTTGTCAGGTAACTAGGAGTAGCCAATATTATCGAATAAATTATCTTCCTATATTATTTTTAAGGACACCTTTGTCTTATTTTTTATGTGAGACACAGAGCTTTAGTCTGAGGAGACTTTGATTCTCATGTTGTAGTAAATGGAATTTATATAAATCAAGTTACTTTTTGTAGTAGCAGTTTTAATCCATACTGGGGTCAAGAATATTATGAGTTGGCAAGTGATTTATAAACATGTAACCTCTGAGTACTTCAGAGAATGTCATTAATATAGAAGAATTGAGGAAGTATACATTTTTAGTGTTGAAGAATAATAGAAGCTAATAACTTTAAAAAAGCATATGTGCCATATATATTAGCTTTAATTCCCCCTTTGTTCCACACGAGTGGTGTGATATGCAGTGATACTATTAAAACATGTTAGTGTAGTGGGCATAGAACCACATTTATTTAAGAAATGCAAGAAATCTTTGCTATATAGTCTTATTTTATCATGTTTAATAAGATCATTTCTATGTATAAGTACTTACCCATGGAAGAGTTACAAGTGACACAAAATTATTGCGGGACTGAAGATCAAGGTTTAGTTAAGAGCATTTTTGTAATCGTAGAATCATGTGCATAAACTAGAGTTCTTAATTTGCAAGAGAGAATGCCTTGGACATGTGCTGCATCTTCTTTCCTCTAGTAATAGGCTTAACTCTAGGAGCCTTTAAATGTCAAGTACATTTGTCAAATTCATTTTTCTTTCTTGAGCATAGTTATCTTGCTGTCAACCACAGCACAATCCCAGTGAACAGCACTATCAAACACAGTTGGGATTCTCATTTAAATAATGCCTCCTGTGGAAAGCAAAGCCTCATTTCTTATGGATTTGTGTCCTTTGCTCCTTGAAGTCTTTTTGCTCCTGGTATGCCTGATACCTGCTTTTCTTCTTCTGCCTGTGCTCTCGCCTTCCAGTCCTATGTTGCAGCGTCCTGTCCTGAAAGAGAGCGTGAGCTCTCCAGTGCAGAGCTGCTTCTATGCTGACTGGCTTGGTAGTAGTACGTGTGGGTGCTGATGGATTGACCTGAGAATGTGAAGAGTAATAGTTGAATTCTGCTTTGCCTTTCTCTTGTGGAGATAGTAGTTATGGTCTTTCCCTGTTTCCAAGCTGCCAGTTTTTTGAGAACATATGGGAGCTTAACTTTTCTTTCAGAGTTCTTTGATCAACATGAATCAGAAATCATGGCTGGCAGGGGGAAATACAGAAATTTAAGAAGAAAAAATCCCCAAAGAAATTCCAAAACCAAAAAACCCAAAACAACAAACCCCACAGACTTACTATGTTAATACAGGAAAAAAAGAAGAAAGTTATTTTTCCACTTTTGATTTGGAAACACCATTTCTAAAGATCCTTATTAGTAAATTCATCTAAACTGGAAAATTAAGTATTAGTAAGTATTAAAAATGTTTTCAATGTGTAAAAAATACCACTTGGGGAAAAAAGTTTAAAGAAAAAAAAAATTCTTTGGAAATTTGTGGTCCTAATTTAAAAAGAAAACCAAGGAAAAGTGGAATTGTAATCTATTCACCCAGCACAAGGGAGAGTAACGCTTGGGCTGTGTTTTTGGCAATACACACAAGAGATGCTTAGCAAAGGCAGAAGTGATGAAGTATGGTTATGCCAATGTAAGGTATATTTGGTGGGACAAGGAATAATTTATATTATCATTGCTGCCTACTTGGTAGGGAGGTACATGCATTTCGTTAAAATACTCATAATGATGCCACCAAGAAAACAAGAACACAGTGACTTGCAGATGCTATGAGAATGCAGCTATCTTTACTCTTCAGTTTTAACTAACCTGGCTTGAACAAACTTCATTACCAGTCATAATATTTGTTTTAGTCTTACATGATGTTTTGATAGCATCTCCCTCGGGAACTGCAAAACTGACTGGCAGTATCTTTTAGAAAGGAATTTTATGAGCAGTGTGTATTAATGTTTTAGTCTCAACAATAAGTTCTAATCAAGATACATGTTTCTTTAGTACATAGAAAGTACTTAAACTGTTTTGAGAGGAGGACAGATCCTAATTTTAGGTTTCCTTTAAATTTTATTCTTGCTAGGAATAGCCAGCTGATTCTTCAGTTTTTCAGTATTGCATGTTTATTTGCTTTGTGTAGTTCAAGGTGAAGATACACTGTTATTTTGTATAACAATCTTTTGGAAGTTTTATGCTTCCTAGGCCACGAACCAAACATGTGCCTGTCCATGGATTATTACCATAGTGAATGCTAATAAAACCAGACATTTTCCTAATTTTCCTTCCTCTTCTTTAGCCAGAAAAAGATTAAGTGAATGTTTCTTTGTATTGCTGTTGGAGCATTCAGTTTCTCATGATTGCACATCGTGTTCTTGTAATGCAGTTACAGTCTTCAGATATTACAGTAAAAGAATACCTGAGGGAATATGTTGATTTCTTCCTAAGGCAAGAATATACACCTGAATTAACTGGGGGGGTTCTTCCTTGGGTTTTAGTAAAAATCTTTGTAAACTAACATAGAGTGTGTTGAAGGAGTACAGTAATCAGTGGTGTCAACTTTCTCCAGTTGTTTTGTTCAGAGGATTTCAGTGCAGTTGGGTCAGTTTTGTGGTAATACATAAACCCAGGACATACGGGTTGCTCCTGTTTTGTCTTTGGAAGAAAGCCTCTTCTGAATGGTTTCTTCCCCCAACATCTTCTTAGAGAAGTGTCTAAGTGGAGATAGTGAAGGAATCTGTGGTATTTTCTCTCAGTAAGGGAATTGGGACCATTACAATTAGAGATGAGAAAGAGCTGAGGATGTGCTGTCAGTCTGTCTTTCTGTGCCCTTTGTGAAGAAAATAATTTTACTGCCACTTCATCATGTCATTCCAAGCCCTGGAAATAGAGGGATGACAGGGATCTGTATCTTCTTTCCTACTAAATGTCACTGTCCCGCAGGCAAATACTTTACGAATTGCTGTTCAAGGAAGCTCAAAAAGCTATATTAAAATGTGTTAACTGGAGGAGGACTGATGGATGATGTTTTAACCTTTCCCGTTGACAAGACTAAAACAAGTTACACATTTGTTTGAGACACAGAGACCTAATTACTACTAAAATTTTTGAAAACTTGTTGGAAATGTGGGTGTTTGGTAAAAGTGCTTTTGTACAGCTAGTATTAAATCCTGCTGAGTGCGGTGGACAGCTCTTGACAAGAATGAAGCCTGTAGAAGTCTATGAGTAGGTGTTCTGTTTCTGGGACAGAGTTAAGGATTTAAAAAGAAAAGGACATCACACGTTCATAACCAATAAAGTAGCAGTAAGATGCTTGAAATGTGAAGTTTGAAGCTGTGAAAGTTAGAAGGAAGGTGAAAATAGAGTGGAAAATGGGTTTTTTGCATCCAGGTAAAAGACTGCAGAAGGGTTTCCTGCTTTGGTTGGGGGTTTGTTGTTTCTTTTAACAGGTTTTGGCTTAGTTCTGGGGTTTTTTTGTTTGTTTGAAGTAGGGGTGTGTTACTGCCTGAGGCTGGCATTTGGAAACAGTGAATTTGTTCTGTTACTTGTGGGGTAGACTTGGAGAAGCCACTTAATGTACACTTTAGTTGTTTTATGTATAAAATGAAGTTACAGTTTAATTATTTATGTGTCTTGGAAATCTTTTAGAAGCATGTTAAGTATGGATAGAGGAAGTACAGTAAATTGCAGTATGTGTAAAGAGGTTAAGCTAGAGTGGAAAATGATTTCATGAGTGACTGAATTGTCTAGATTGTCTAGACAATCTAGAATTGTCTAGATTACCTTGGTCATAGTATCTAAGCATTAGGTAAGCAAAAACCTACCATATGCAGCTTTATTCAGGCAAAGGTGCTTTTATAAGTCCTGATAGGACTTGGTATGCACTCTTACTGGTGATGCCCTTAAACTCTTTTCTCAAGGGAGATCAGAGAAGGACCACTCTTTTATCAGCGTCTTCTGCTTCCTCATTGCTGTCATATGCGTTCGACAAATCTAGCATTGAATGCCAGCGCTCCTGCCCAGTGCAGTAACAGATTTGAAATCTCCGATGCACATCAAAATAATTTGTGAGCAAATAGTGTCGAAATTACTGTATCATGACACTGGCCAAGATCTCAGGCCAAGTTTAAAAGCTGGAAGCATTATCTGAAGTTATTTCTGAACTGAAACAAACAAACAAAACCCAAACCAAAATATTTATTTGAAATTAGAAGTTTGTGTCTGATCTGACTTAAAGATTTCTGCAGGAAGCCAGTCCCTTACTACAGCTGGGTTAACTTGGGAATTTGAACTGCCATTAATGTTTCCCTTTTCCTACAGTAATTTGCGGTCTTACAACATATTTATAATCTAATATTTTCTTATAAGAAAACTAATAAGGGATTTATTTTCTTAATTGCTGTTGGTAGATGAAAATCCTAAGTGATAAATGACCAAGTATAGGAAAGTGTGGTTTAATCTGTACTTTGCCAGAGTGCCAGTAGATGGCAATAAAACAAAGACTTGCTCAAGCCTCATTGCTGATACGTGCCGATTTTGTGTCACTGCTCTTGGAAATACAGAAAAAAATTTGCTTTAAATTAAGTATTTTTTTCTACATATATTTTAGCCATATTCTGTATGAGACACTTAAATCCTACCTGCACAAGAAATAATTGGTATTTCTAATATAGAGTTTAAATTATGGTACACACATTTTTACCTTCTAATACACAAAATTGGTGTTACGATACTTTTTTATCATATTGTGAACTCTAGAACTGTAGAAGTGCATTTATTTTGGGAGGGGAAAGTGATGACCACCAGCTGCACAACGTTTTATCAGCTGAGAGAATAAGTCACTTCTTTCTTATTAGGCATCAAGGTGCATGTCTTTGCATGATACTAAATGATAATTGTAAGGCAAGTATAGCTGACAAAGTAGCTTTTTTATTTCAAGGAATTTTTGTGAGCATCCAGACACTAAATTGTAGCGAATGCTGTGTGCTGATTTTCATGATACAAATTAGACATAATTTCTTGCGACCGTTTTCCATTGTTAGTAAGTGTCACCTTTGTCACCTGCTGGCTTTGTAAGACTGTATTATATGCTGCCAGTCTTTTGAAAAAAACAATAGAGTTGCATTAGTGATCTAACAATGTTTAATATTTAAGGGAAAAATTATTGTGATAACAGTGCAAGTGTCTTAAAATCTTATGTGGTTCATGCTAAATGCAAGCAATAAACATTTAGCTATGTGTCTGTAAGGCTGAATACTATGTGAAAATTTGAGGCAGTCAAAGTTGTGTGAGCTCACATATGTGTATGCATAAATGAGAATGTTCATTATATCAGTGCTTCAAAGGTGGCTATGTAAGGTTGAAAAAGATGAAGTAAGGACTAAACTTTGGACTGGCAAGGGCATCCTTCCATTTATTTTCTTTGAAGGGAGAGTAGAAGTAATACTGTTGTTTCCAAGTCTCTAGCTTTAAAGAACTGTGTTGGAGTGTTAGATAGGGAAAGTCCAACAATAGTGCATGGGAGTGTTTTGAGAGACCTCTTGATAATTTCAAATTTATACATAAATTTACTTTGGATTAAGACACGCAATATAAAAATTCTTTTTTGTGGATAAAATCAGCGGCAGGAACTTTCTCATGTGTTCTGAAGAATGTTTTAGCATTAAGATTTTGTAGGGGCCTTATATTTAGAGGAAGCTTGGCATTTTTGTGGTGTTTGGTGAATGTTACCAACAGCCACTTTTGTGTCTGCTCCTTACATTGTTCAACAAGACAAAAGCAATGCTTCACATTTAAGTACTGCAATTTAACTGGAAAGCTTCACTTACTTTATTTCATCCATTGATTTGAATTAGCTACCTGAAAGTTTTGATTCCATGTATACATAGTGAGTTCTAAATCTCATTGTTAGCTCCCGATGCAAAGAAAGTAAAATCTGTGATGTACCTATGGGTACATAGATCTGAAAATGTAAATACTGTTATCACAAGATGGAAAAAATGCAGGGAAAAAGGCATCTTGAAGGTAGATCTCAGAAAACTCTGTCAAAGTGGAAATGGGTCTCATTAAATTACTAGCTACACTATTTTTCAAGCTTTATCACAGAGGAGAGGAGGCTGCTGTTTCCCTAATCACTATTAGAACAGGGTTCATGGAAATGAATAGTGTAATAACTAATTGCTTATGGCAGGACTTCCAGAAATGTGGCTCTGCTATGTCGTAATTATTTTATGGAGCAATCTACAAGTGTAGAGTAATTATTGCTGCAGCAGAACTACTGAATCAACAGGAATCCCTGCTCATCAGTATCAATCTTAAAGAAGTGGCTTTTGTTTTTTAAATATTGATCCCTCAAAACCCCATGTTAATCAAGGTTTTTCAGCATAGAGATTCTGAAACTGTTTCTGTACTATACTGAACTACTCAAGTGTTCATCTGGAAGATTCCTGGCAGTTAACATGATTTAAGAAATTACAAGAGTGTTTTAGTACTGGGATTGTGGAAACAGAATCGCATTCTGTAGAATGAAAGTTTTCTGTCAAAGAAAACTGTTTCGCTTTTTGAATGTGCTAGCAATTTAGTAATTAGAACTGAGAAAAGTGTAACTTCTGTCAGTGTAGAGGATATGACTGACTGTGAGTTTACTCAAATTATGCAGTTTTAGTTGGGTGAGTTTGTTTTGGCAGAGGAGAGGAGATAATTTTCCTTGGTAATTCCTTACAGATCTTTCAGAAAAAGTTATGTAACTGTAACTGGGTAATTTAGAGATTGCTCTTTGAGCATCCATTGAAGGATGGAACCAGTTTTGGTTTTAGTGAGCAGGGTCCCAGTTACTTTCTTTTTATCTTCATTAGGCTTTTTAAATTTTGGAGGATGTTAGCACAACTGCAGAAGGTAGTTTGAGTCATAATTGTGCTTATTTACAAAGAACCTTGGATACAATAAAATTGTTAGCCATGAGTTTTTTCTTTTTTTTATATGTAGTTCTGGAAATTATGCACACAGTCTGTTGCTTAATGCGCCATAAGTATTATGTTACTGCTTGAGGCTGAGAAGCCAGAACAGACAGAGGCTTCGAGGAAGTGCTCAACATGTGTGTTGTTATTTGGCTTACTGCTTTTTCAGAGAAATACTTGGCTTTATTACAGTCATGTAGGGCCAGAGAAGTAAAAGCCTGTAAAAATATGTGAAAACAGTAGTGGTTCAAAACTTAAAAGAACATATGTGGCCATATTATTAGGCAGTGAGTTAAAAAGTCATGCTGGAATTTTAAAGGCAATGCAGTGGTTTGGAGAGAATGCAGCAAATCTGAAGCACCTGAATATGGACTATGCGAACTGTGCATTTCAGGATTAGTATTTTCAGTTTTTTCATGGCAATGTAAGACCCCGGAATGCACATTTTGGTGAGTTTCAGTACTTCTGATACTCATTTGATAAAATTGCAGTCTTATTCCTGGGTTTCAGAATATATTCATTCATATGAACTGAAAATGTATGTTAAAGTAAATAGCTCAGAGATAATATTTTCTTTAGCTGTTAAAAAGAGCACCAGGAAATCTTTTTGTCTGAACAGTTTGTTCAAAACCCCCCTTTTCTCTCTTGAATTATTTCATTACAATAGTGCTACACAGGCACAGATCAACATCACATGACATGTTTTTGAATGATCCTTACATTTTTCTAATATCATGTGTATGTCCTTGAAGACCAGAGATATCTTTTCTGAACCGTTTATGTTCAAGTCAGTGATTGCTTCAGTGAGAGCACGTGAATATTTTAATGAGGGAAGTAATTGGAGTTGAGTGTTCTTGTTTGGTTTGTTATTTCTCCCAAATTGCATTTCCTTCTCTTTCCATTCAGACGTAATTAATTAAGGCCACTTCATTTGGATGATTTCTTCCTTCACTTTACACATGATCATCATCATGAAATTAGTATTTCATCTTAATCGCCAACATTTGGTTGCCTTTTTTCTTCTATGTATGTAAATGTTTTAAGTGAAATTATTATTTTATTTCAGTTTCATTTGGAAAAGCAATCACTGAAATACAATTTGAATAAATGAAATAAAATGGCTCAAGAGAAGAAAGGCAGGTATTTGATGACCATCATCTTAAACGCAAATATTTGTGCATGCTACAGAGCCTCTGTTATGACTAGAGGTAACTCCAAAGTCTTGTATAGGAGTTCTGCCACCTGCTGATGGAGGAAGGCTTTCTGTTGTCTGGGTTAAATCATCTCCCCTGATATCAAGCTCTTCTGTGTTGTTACAGCTGCATCTACACTGAACATTCTAGCAGCCTGCCTATGTTTCATATTTCTGGAGCATGCAAAGCAGGCTTCTGCATTGGAAGTGCTGTCAGTCCACTTGAGCATGGACAGATCATGCCCAGCACAAAGCTGGGCAACAATCTGTTGATAATTACTAAGGTCTTAATTCCACATACGGCGATTCCTGTAAGCCTGTAACACTGATCTGTGGTATAGTCTCAGGCCAGTTTTGATGTGCCATCACTATGTTCATAAGTTATTTCTGAGTTCATTCTTCACCGGTTCAAGAATAGTCCCAATAATTATCTTCCTTTATGTGAAGTTATTTTGTTTAGAAGAAACTGAAGCACAACTTCCAGTACTGAAAACATTCCTCTACTGTTCCAGTATCAATGGCCTATTTAACAAGCATTTTAGGTCTTAGTTGCATATAAAATTGAATATGTGCAGACAAATTTGAATAATAATAAATTCATAACATAATTGTATCCTACTGTTTTTTAAACGAGTTCAGTATTTTTGTTTCAAACTTGAGAACATATAGCTGTATTTTATGTTTTCAAATATTATAGTTGAGTGGAAAGAAAATTACCCTTTTTCATGGGGAGGCAGCAGTTTAATGTCTAGGTGGGAACTTCAGGTTTTGATGGTACGAAGTCTGTATTTTGCCTTCAGGCTCTTTACGGCCCTCCACTTAAAGCCTTACCCAATTACCAATGCAGTAAATTGAAAAACTTCCATTAGCTCAGTAACCTCTGGATCTTTTCTGTAATACATGTGGAATTCGTTGTGTTAGGCTTGTCTTTGTTTAAGAATAAGGGAATAGAAAGAAAATTTACTGTAGTAGTGAATAGATCTTATCTGGTTTTATTACACATTAGGTTGCTTTTTGTGCTGAACTAATACACAGTTGTAATATTAAATGTCAGAAAACATGCATGAAAGAGGTTGATATATACAGTAATTTGCAACAAAGCAGCCATGGGTGACTATATGATTCAGAAACTGAAGTGGACAACTCTTAAGTTTAAAGCTAATAAAAGGTATTAAATGCAGTTATCCATTTTTAAAGGCTGTGTTACAATATAGTATAATTTCCTGACTCAGCTTTATAGAAAACAGTTTGGGAAACATACATTATTGGATAAGGTATGATAGTCACCTCAGTGACTCTTGAATGTATCTGTTAAATAGACAAGATTGTGTGTGAATCTGAGACAGCAGGTTTGAGGGAAGGCTGACATTTTAATTTAATGTGTGTATTCTTAGAGGAGTCTGTTTTGTATGTATTTATTTTGCAAATTACTTATTCTTTGGTTTATTGTTGCATTTTATAAATGATTCTCATATTCTGCTCCAAGGTGAGGCTTCTGTGAAATGATAGATTAATTTCTAAGCCATTCCTGTCCATCCTGTGGGTGGTTGAGTGTAATGCTGAAATTCTATGGTGGAGTCATTTGTATCGGGTAGAAGGAAGCCGATCTTGAAGTCAAAGTGACTTTGTAAGCAAAGCTTGTTGGTCATAGCTATTGAGAATATGAATAGGTTGTGCCTGATACCATACTGTTCTAGCTAGCATAGAATATACATTTAAAAGAAATAACCGGGGCTTTTTTGTTTGGTTCGTTAGTTTTTTCAGTGGGTTTATATAAACTCATCTACTTCTCAAAGTAGATTTGATACATTTTTTATATAATTCAGTAAAAATGTCTGTGAACTGTTTCAGATAAGCTATGAAATGTGGTAGATGCTAGTAGGTAATCATGCCTAGTATTTAGATGGGGGGTAGTGTCACTTTTAAAGATGAATTTAGTGAGACATTTTCCTTTGTCTCTGTAGTTATCAGAGACTGTTACAGACGATTGCTGTACTCGAGGCTCAACGTACTCAAGCAGTTCAAGACCTTGAAAGTTTAGGCAGACACCAGAGAGAAGCGCTGAAAGATCCTATTGGATTTGTGGAAAGACTCCAGAAGAAGGTATTTCAATGGGCTTTTCTTAAGTCTTACTTTGAGGTTGTTTGGGTTTTTTTTAAATAACTAGTAATTCGTCATCTGTAGAAATCAGAGTTCTGTATATACGTGAATAAACATTGAATTTAAAATTCTTTATCTGCTGAGCAAATGTTGCTCTTTGTTTTCTTATTAAATCTGTAAGACCTAGGTCTTCAATGATTTTATTAAATATGCTTTCATTCCTTTTTTTGGTATGTAGAAATGTAACCTTTAAATTTCTAATTGTAGTTTAGGCATTTTAATATAGAGGTGACTGGAAATAATTCATAGAAAAGCATCAGATCAAGATATGAGAAAGTTAAATGTTGTGCTGTGAGTGTAATTTGGTAGGGTATGTTTTGAAGAGCAGGAAATGTAGTACATAACTTGCAACCAAAATGAGCGCTAGAAAACATACCTGAGTTCTGGATAACATAGTAGGTTATTGAGGAGAATTAATTTTTACAAGGAAATATTTTATTTTCAAGCTTTAATAAAAACTAGTAACAGGGGTACTGAAAAATGCTTAAAGTTTGAATACTTTCTTGCTGCCAATCTACCAGTGGGAAACGTGCTCAACCTACTAGTCTAATAGCAACATGTTGTATTTCAGTGAAGCATAAGTAGGTATCTTATGATGTTCTTCTCCTAAGTTTGTTGACACCCGAGTATAAAGAGAGGTCTGATATAAACCCATGGGTTTCAGTAGTTGTCTTTCTGTTAGATCTTGAGATGAGTTAATAGCATACATGGTGTAATAGTGTTTCATTTGATAATCATTGTACAGGGAAATACTAATGATAGTTGAAAGTATGTGGTGTATTTTTGTCTCTAAACCAAAAGAAGGTTGACCTTGAAATAAAGTGCTGAGTTTTGCAACACCTGTGTTCTAGTCAGAAGACAACAAAATCAGTGTAAAATACAGGTTAGGTTTATCAGATGATAAAATTCAGAATATTACAGTTTCCTGTGTTAAAAAAGGTACAGATCCTGGGCAAGCAGTATGTTTAAACAAAAAAGATATACTGTAACAGGATTTGGAAGTCAGAAGAATATAGTTGAATGACTGACTGAAGTCAACTGATTTCAACTGTGAAACACATGCTTTAAAGATTTATGCTCAATAAGCCATCATTGACCGTGCCGCTGCATATTTTATATGCACTGTTGTGTATTATTTGTGAAAGATACCTTCTCCTTAAAAAGACTGTGTGCTGCATGGCACTTGAAAAATTCCGATTTTGAATTCTCCTGTTAGCTAAAAAGCAGTATCAGGTTTTCATAACCTTTCAGGATTTGTAGTTTTTTGTTTGGATAGACAGCAGTTGCATTAAATGTTGCTTTTCATTTCTCATTCTTGTTTTTTCAGGTTGATATGGGTCTTCCATATCCTCAGAGAGTTGTCCAGCTCCCTGAGATTGCCTGGGACCAATACACAACTAGCCTTGGAAATTTTGAGAGGGAATTTAAAAACCGAAAACGTAACAGTAGGAGAGTAAAGCTGATTTTTGACAAAGGTAAAAGGAAAGTGAGCATATGTTACAAGAAAGCAGTGACCAGTGTGGAAGTTTAATAATTCCTTTTTTTATTGCTTACAGTAGGTGTACCTGCAAGACCAAAAAGTCCTTTGGATCCCAAGAAGGATGGAGAGTCTGTTTCGTACTCTGTCTTGCCTTTAAGTGATGGTCCAGAAGGTTCTACAAACAGTCGTCCACAGGTAGTTGTTACAAAATGAAAGATAAAATTTTACAAAATAGGTGGTTTTTTTTGTTTGTTTTTTGGTTTTTTTTTAATATGGGGTAGGGACAATCCTGAGTGCTGCTTCAAACATTAATATTGGTGATGACATCATTCATGTGCTCAAATCGGAGAACTTATTTTGGGTTTGGGCAAATTTTTATTCAAATTTCCATGCTTTTTTTTGTTTGGTTTTGGTTTTACTTCAGAAGGAAAAAGTTAAAATCAAGTTATCTTAATTATACTTTTTCTAAATACATGTTCCATTTTATATACTGTATTTAAGCAGATGATAAGAGGGCGACTTTGTGATGAGACCAAACCTGAAACTTTTAACCAGCTGTGGACTGTAGAGGAGCAGGTAGGAGCAAACTCTTCCATTTTGTAGCTGTAGTAACATACATGAGAATAAAAGCAAATTTTCTAATAATGTTTAAAGCCCTTAGAAATACAGAGTCACATGCATGTAGATACTCATCTTTTGACAACTCATACCGCTACTAGGAAAGATCTGTTTATGTTTTTCACTTGTTGATTTAGAAAAAACTTGAGCAATTGCTTTTGAAGTATCCACCGGAGGAAGTAGAATCCCGACGGTGGCAGAAGATAGCTGATGAACTGGGAAATAGAACAGCAAAGCAGGTAACAATTAAATCCCTTTCCTTGACTTTTTTTTTTTTTTTGGTTTTTAAGCTCTTTAGAAGGCACTAATAACAGATTTTATCCAGGTCTTTCTTCAACACCGAAGTTATTTATTTCTAATTTGAGGGTTTTTTCTGTCAACATCCCTCCTCCCCCAATTCATAAACTGGGGGATTAAAAAATAGGGCTTATTTTTTGTAATGTTCAAAAATAAAGCAGTGACAATTGCTTTTCTAGGAAAAACATTTGACTGCTTGGGCATTGTTTGAGTGCTTGTGCTGTGGTAAAAGTGATGTCAATCGCTTCGTCTTAGCACTTGATACAGATTCATAGAAGATTTATTTGTAGATGTCTGGTTTTTTTAATAGCAATAAATGAAATCCAGTGTCTTACTAGTAATCACTTTTTCTTCAAAATGTGACAGGAAGGCCTGCATTTCACTAGTAACAATGTGACTCTTGATCTCAAATGCAGAATTTTAAAGGTGCCCCAAAGCCCAAGGCAAAGCTGCCAGACCTAGATGTTCATTAGATTTTGACAGCTTGCATTTATTTCTATATAGATAGTGACACCAGCTGTTTTCAGGTTGAGTTACAAAAGTGTGCTGAATTTCCTTCACCTCAATACTGCAGAATGGGCATGCATATGGATACTTACAGACAGATGAATTAGTTCTGTACTGGGACTGAGATCCACAAAAGGACACAGTTACAGAGTCACCAAGTGTATCTGCATCTGACTTGTTGGGATTTTTCCCTTAAAATTACATAATTCCATCATTTTGACCAGAAGTTAAAATTGCTAATGTTCTGTGTTTACAGTATTTAATTTTTCCTGTTTCAGTTGTGTGCTTTCAGGTAAAATTAGAAAACATATTTCACTTTATAAGAGCACGTCATCTCTGATCGTATCTGTACTTACAGGTGTATTTCTTCATACCTGAAAAAATGTATGCTTGCTTATTTTATAAATAAAATGTAGAAGCACTTTCTTTATGCTGTGTGATTTTTCTGTCATTGTTAAGAAGGAGTAAGCTTAGCTTCAGCAGATTACAAACTACTAAAATTCATTCCGTTCTATCACAATTTCTGCTGGATTTCTTGTGTACTTTTAAACAGTGCTAGTTTTTTTTCTTTGAAGTCTGCCTTTGAAGTATCTGGAAACACTACAAAAGCAGTATTATAAGATAGGTAATGGTTAGAGTACTTGTTGCGCAGTAGAAAATGAGGATTTCTTGTTCTTATATTCCGAACCAATGTAGCAATGCTGCAAAACTTAAAAGCGAAGGCCTGTTACATTTCATCTGACACTTAATCGTCGCATGTTGTTTTTCTAGGTTGCCAGTAGAGTGCAAAAATATTTTATTAAATTGACTAAAGCTGGTATTCCAGTTCCAGGAAGAACTCCAAACTTATATTTATATTCCAAAAAGGTGAGATAATATCACAGCAGAAATTCTGTGTTTCTGTTTTCATTTGCGTGCAAACTGACTCTAAATCATTACTATCATCAATAGATTTAAGTCTTGATTAGTGCTTTCTTACAAGCTAGTTTCAACTTGTGTGTAATTTTTACTTAATAATCTTCTGCTTTTGCCATTTGCACTGTAGAGTGAGTTGGATGTTATTCTAGTTTTACATCTTCCTTGTGTTAATTACATCTCTGCTAGACAATCTTAGGGACATGAAGTGTCAGAAAAGAGAACATAGCAGTCAGATTGCAGGCTGAACAAAGAGAGTTGAATGATTGGTCTTTGTGTGCTTTTTCCTCATTCTTAAGTTTACAGTACATGATCTAGAAGAGGATGAAAACCCTGTGGGAAGAAATAAAAAGCCCTGTAATTCATGTTGTACAGTCATCTTCTAAATAAAAAAAAACCTTAGAAAATGATGTATAAGTGAACTAGCACAAGCATAGGCTTATGACTGAAATGTCATGGTTTATTTTGATTTGCAGCAGATAAGGTGGTTGAACTAGAATTGTCATAGAAATGACCATTAAAGTACAGTGCTTTTCCAGATCTTGAAATGGATGAGAAAAGAATACAGACCTGAGAAATCTTCTTACATTTGCAAAAGACTAGAATTCTGTTCAGACCAATCATATATTTTTATTTCAATAATATGGTACTTTTGAGTACTTGTGATGTTTGAAGAGAGTAGTCTCAGGTTCTGTGAGGGCTTTGTTTGTTTTGTTTGGGGTTTTTTGTTACCATTGTGTTTACAGATTTCTTTAAAATCTGTTAAAATGGCATTTTGTGGAGTAACACTACTTTTTTGCATCCAGGTGTCCATGATGTTTTCTGTTTAAGAACAGAGTAAGCCTTACACTGCTCTGCAAAAAGGCAGTTTTCCAATTTAGTCCCTTAGAAGGTTAGGAACAAAAGTTACTGCCAGAGGGACCTGATACAAAAATCTACCGCATCTCATCTTTAATGATTTAGAATGTTACACATCCCCAGTTGTCTCATAGTACTGCAAACAATAAGTGATTGTATCAGGGGCTTTCCAGTTTGCCATCCAGCATGATAATACCATTTTACTTTCACCAGGATTTTACCCTACTATTCTGCTCTATAAACAGAAGCAGGGAAGGTGCAGGCATGACTCTGTCTGCCACCTTGTCTATTGGAAAAGCACTTTCTGGCAGAAGAACCAAAAAACCAGCTGGAGACTTTGATATCTTAAATACTGTGGTGAGATTCATCTGTCAGAACTCTAAGTTTTGTGCAGTTTACTGTACTGTGGGGCTAATTTCAAAAGGGGTGAAAAATTCAGTTCTGAAAATTATAATCCTTTAAATTCTTTATGTCACCTTGCCATCTTAAATGACCTTAGTCACGTGTCTTTTCTTCTCTCCTCCTAGTTTTATTTGGAAAGACTGTTATTATGGAATGTGAGTAATGCTGTCAGGGAGCAGATAACTGTATTTGAGAAATAGTGTTAATGCTTCATCAGTACCTGTGTGACATTTTAATCATATTTGTCACTAATTTGAAGAGTGATCCATAAAGTTCCTTAACCCCACTGCTCAGCATACAAGTACAGTATAACCAAGAGTGAAACATATTTTTTATAAAATTATTAATGTTCTCATGCTACAATGGTAATGTTACTGTCCTACAGATTTTTCTTAAGTTTGTATGTAGACCAGATCTAATACTTATGTCTATTTTCACAGTATGAATCATATCCTCATTACCAGGTCTTAAGAGTAAGATCATTATGTCCTGGTTTGTATTAAGGTAGCATCTCCATTTTATATTTGTGTCCCACGTAAGAAAAACAGGAGATGCAAAAATCAAGCAAATAGTGTGTGTGTCAGAATTGAGCTCTCAGTCTGCTAACATAGCTGTCTACTTAAAGCCAGATTGACAGGCTGTAGTTATTCCCAAGTCTCCAGTGCAGATAACATAATGTGGCAGAAAGGAAATGCAAAGGGTTATTGGAAGCCTGTGTCATGCTTATGCTGTGCTAGTCCTTACTTTGATATCCAGTATGCACATATGCTGTAAACTGCAGTATCTGCTTAATTGCCAATAATACAAGTATGGAAATTGGATGCTATACTTCAAGCATGTATCTGTTGGAGAGTAAAAACGATAGATACATTTGTAAGCAATTGCATCAAAAGGGATGTTTCACAAGAAGGTTCTTGTGTTTCTCCGTGGGGATTGCCCAGGATGCTGTTTTTAAATGGTTATTGAGGAGGTGAGAAGCCTATTCAGTTCATGAACATCCTGTTGAAGTTACTGTGTATATCTGTTCATATGACATAATGCCTCTTCTGATAAGTGATACAGGAAATTAAACAGGATGCATCAGTTATTTTCCTGTATAACCTTTATTTACCATTTGTGAAAATAAAACTGAATCAGAGATTTAGGACTGTTAGTCAGTTCGTCAGTTATGGCTTATTGTTTTCAATGTAATGCTTATATAATATCATTAGTGCACCTGATTTTAAGCTTAATCCAAAAGACATATTCCCACAGGAAAAATGATTACTTTAACTGTCTGCTTTTATGTAGCATTTTAGTTCATTCTTCACCAGAAGTAGAATTATGTTAAAAAGAGAATTCAAGTCCTCAATTAAATTCCTAGGTCATAACAGTGCTGCTATTTAAGTACATACAGGTCTCCTTTCTTGATTTCCAGATTTGCTATTGAATGCAGGTCTGTTTCCTGTTAACAGAAAATTTAAAGCACCGTGTTAGCTCATGCTGAGATACTGTCTAACCTTATAAACGGAATTATTTTGAGAGGGATTGAAATCTTAAAGGAAACCAGAAAAGCAGCAAAAACCAGGAAGTTTAGTGATCATGGAGCAGGTAAAAAAATTCTACACAATGGATAGTACATCAGTCTTAGGACAAAATGTTCATTTTTATTTTATGCAGTGTAATTCTTCTGCAGATCTGAGATACCATCTTCCAATCGTAACTACAAACTTCATCTCTTCCCTGAAGAGTGAATGGAACTAGTCTCAGTTCCTTGTTGTATTTCTGTCTGCCTAAGCTACATTCCATCGAAGATAATTCTTGTACGATTTGCATTTACAGCTGTGCACAACTGTGATATACTGCTAGTTCCCTCTTTGGAGGTTGAATCCCTCTCTTAGAGGTAAATGGTCATACTATAGTATTATAGGTTTGTAACTGATACAAGAACTTTTTGGATAAAAAGTCTTGCATAAAAAGAAAAAGTCTTAACTTATTGCAAACATTCCTTATGCTTTATCTGTGTGACAGAAGCTAGACACAGTGTAAGACAAGCCTCTCATGGTTTAAAAAATCCACTTTTCATGCTTCTGTTTCTTGATTCACACTTTTTTCTTTAAATTGAGGAATGTAAGATTTGACATTTAAGATGTCAAAATGGTGGTCTGGAAAGTAGCTAAGTAAAAAGTTGAGTCAGTTTCATTCACCCTAAATTCTTCTTTTTTAATATTTAATATTCTTCCATGGGGAATAAGTAATGGGGGCTGAGTGCCTTTAAGTAATCTATTTTAAAACTGCCATGTGTGCTGCACCTTCAGACAGCATTAAAGTTGAAAGGTTTTAGATATACACTAATGGAGTAATTTATCTCTTGTAACGTTTTTTAGGTTCCAGTCAGTGGCAATGAAAAAGAATCTTCAGAGAGCAGTTCTTTCTTTACTCTTAGGAGCCTTTTATGAAGC
Source organism: Psittacus erithacus (assembly GCA_009867235.2). Classification (NCBI taxonomy): domain Eukaryota; kingdom Metazoa; phylum Chordata; class Aves; order Psittaciformes; family Psittacidae; genus Psittacus; species Psittacus erithacus. The sequence goes on along the minus strand of WYDI02025692.1, from coordinate 37,122 downwards.
CAGTGAATTGCCTTTTCTCTCCCTGGACTGGGAAAGGAATCTGGACAATTAGCCTAGATTTAGGTTTTTCTAAGACACAAATTAATACATGAAATTGATGAATAGTATTAAGTATGGACTGGTCTCTTGGATCTTGGACCTGTGTGAAGCTGCTTCTTTGTTTAGTTTCACATTTGCGCTGTTCATGACTCTTGGAAGTTTTTAAATATTTGTGTACTTCAGTTCTCAGTCTTCAAAATCGCAACAGCTTTATTTTCTGTTTCTCTGTTGTTGTCAGTCTCAGTTGTTTAGTGGTAGCACTTTTATGGTCAGGGCTCTTTTTTACTGCATTCTTACCAAAGAAGTGTTGCGCTGTTCATCTTTCGCTTGCGGGGGACAAAAACTCCAGCTGTATGAGGCTCTGATATAGAGTTTTAAGTAGAAATAATGGAAAACATGATAGCCTTTTTAGTGCAAAAGAGCAAATTTCTGGCGAGGTTTTACCAATGAGGATTACTTAAATAAGAGCCAAGGAATGTTTTTAAAAATATATCATTTTTTCACTGTAGTCATCAAGTAGACGGCAGCATCCTTTAAATAAACATCTTTTCAAACCTTCAACTTTCATGACATCTCATGAACCTCCAGTTTATATGGACGAAGATGATGACAGATCCAGTTTTCACAGCCATATGGATACTGCAGCAGAAGAGGAAGTATCGGTATGTGATTTAAATCAGTCAGAGAATGTCTCTCTTACTGTCGTTTTAACTTGTTCAATGAATAATATGAAGATTAAAACACCCTTGCCATAAAATAAATATCATCAAATCAGTACTAAATTGTGGTAAGATTCATTAGCCATTTTGAATTGCAAATACATAATTCATATCATCACCTCCAATTGTGGAAAACTTAGACCAGATCAGAAAAAGAAGCATGGAAAGGAATGAGTAAACATTTTGGTCCTGAAAGACCTTTAAAAAGTTTTAATTGCATATTTTCAAAAAGTGATTTGACATGAGACAGGTTTGAACATCATATGAACTCTATAGTTAAGATTCTGGTTAAAGATGTGTTACACAGAGCTCTGCTGAAATTTGAATGCTGTTGGCATCTTTTTTTGTCTTCCTTTACTTGCTGAATTAATTATGGGCTTTTTAAAAATCTGCTTCAGAGTGTGAACTAACAGACTGAGTTGTCAATCAACAAGCAAATTTATGTGTTTAGAGGCAAATTCTAGTAGACATCCTAACCCAATGTATTATTACATTGTGTGGCGTTCCACTTTCCTAATTTATCACATTCAATAATACTACAAGAATTCAGATATATATCTTTCCCACTTGCATACAGAATCACAGAGGGACTATATCCTACTGGTAGGATGCTGGGTAAGTTTCACAGCTGATGTGAATCACTGGTGTTACCATGCTTAGACTGGAGAACCTGACTTTTTACATATTTTTTTTTGGTATGTGAGCCTAGTGACATCTTGTGTGTGAACAGCTTGTTGCATAACAGAAGTACTGAGGCCACTCAGTAGAAGTCCATTTGTTTCCTTTATTGACTTTTTTACAGGCACTGCATGGTCTTCCTTAAGTTACTGAATTTGCTCAGTCCTAAATCTCATCTTCACTCACACTGTGTATTCTCTGTCAGATTGTCTTTTTATTCATCTGCGGACATTTCGGGTAATGTTTCATATTCCGATCAGAACCTTAAGGCCCGAAAAGAGCAAAGCATATTAGAAGAGATGCAGGTTACTGTTTATCTCAGTAGAACTGGTTTTGAGCAAACATGCCTTCATTCTGTATGGTTTTTAAATACCTATTTTCTAACTGTTCTGCATATTTTTCTAAAACATCTTTGTTTTGCCGTGGTGTCCTAACTTTATTAAGTATGATGCCATAAATCAGATGGGATTTATTTTAATTAGGCTAGGAGTTGCTGGTTTACATTTGCGCAGTGATAATGGTGGTAATGGTGGACTTATCCCATCCCACCCACCTTGTCCTACTCCCCACCCCCCCGTGTTAAGCTTTTCTTTTTCCTCTAGTGCAGCCTTTCCAGCTGGATATTTTTATGCCTTGCAGTAATATAGAAAGGCACAGGTGAGCTCAGTTACCAAAGAGATCCCCATTGTCAGTGCAAAATAGGAGCAATTTGGAAGAAAAAGATGATAATGAAATATATTCAAAACGAATGTACAGGATTCGCTTCTAATGGTAAAAGTCAGCTCTCTAAGTGACAGTCACTGTCTTAGAGAAAAATACTTTGCAGCAGCATGGTGAAGAGATTCAGCATAGCAAGAAAATTACAGGAAAGGTTGCCTTTGACTTCTTTACAATGAAAGTACCATGTGCTGTTCCCTTGTAAAGACAAAAGATTTTGCCTGGATATTGGCAGTCAGGTTGACTGGCATAACCATTCCTGCAAAATTGTTTTAGTATAAATGAATTATTACTAAGTAAAGATCCTCTGTTCTCAACAGAGTGAATTTACTTTCCTGTTATGATTACTGTATTTTGTGAGTAGTCTGATTATTCTAGAACATAACTACTTGCTGTCGCAGAATGCAGTGACCACACAAGGAGCTATTCATTACACAGTTATTTTACAGGCAGGCAGGTTTTCTGAGAAAAACCTTTGAGAATTGAGTGGAAACTGGATCCCTGTCTTCTATTAAGAGAATGTAGTTTTATTGCCACACAATTTAATCATGTCACTTATCCTTGAATGTTTTTTAACATTTAGCCCCTCACATAGGTTCATAATTACAATTAATAATTGATAAGGCCTTAGAAATTTAGCACTGAAGAGTAAGCCTCTTTCCCTCATTTCCTTTAATAAAGTTACTAAGTAATGCAGATTCTTTAATTGTCACAGATTTGTAAAAGGAAGTTGAAATTATGTGTATAGGCTACATTAGAAGAATTTTGATTACTGTCTTGTTTGTAGTTGTTTTCCATAGTGGAACATTCCTATCAGTATAGGATACGCAAACTGCTCTACATCAGTAAAGACTTGTCATCTTTGAAAACAGCTGGCATCTACCAAGTACAGCTGCTACAATTAAATAGTCATCTTGAAATGGGCATCTGAATTAGAATGAGAGCTTCTGCCTTCTAACATTGAGGTCTTCAAACTTTGTTGAAGAAAAATACATGAGAAAAAACAGAAATGGCATGTTTCTTTTAAAAGAGAGAATCATTTGTTGTAAATCTCTGGCAAAGCTGTATGCACCAGCCAGTAAGGAGACAAAATTTTTCATGATTTAGCAGAAATAGCCATCTATTTTCTTAAGCTGTTAAGAGACAGCATGAAGTAAAGGGATGAAGGAGTTGAATAACTGAAACTCGTACTCTTCCAGTCATGGAACAATGCTTCTCGTCACTTTTTATTCTTACAGGTAAAGGTGAGAAGTTAATATTGTTGAGATTGGCTGTCTTATAATAAAAAAATGCATGTAATGGATGCTTGGTACTGACTTGATTTATGGATATTTTAAAAACCTGAGTTTGTGTAAAAATTCTTAAAACTGTAAAAAGTTCTTGGGGTGTCACTTGTTTTTAGTATTTTCGTAAGTTAGAAAGCGCATCAGAACAGTTGATCATAGCTATCATTAAATTAATATTATTCCATGGCATTCCACAGAATAGTAAAAAGAGCAATTAACTTCAGTAAAACTGACCTGAAATTTCAGTTCTCAAATATATCTGTTGCTAAGCATTTCAAACTAAAACAAAGAAAAGGTAAGACTTCTACTACAGCTACCATTTTACCCACAATGTATGGACAAGTCGATTAAGTGTATATTGCAGTTAGGCATCTAATGATCTCATCTAATGAGCTAATGAGAAAAAAACCTGGAATAAGTCAGGCACTGCTCTCTCCTTTATACTACAGCTGAGCACTTCACCAGAAGAAGCTGGTTTGTAGGATAATGTGTTTTTTGTTTTAGTGCAAATAATAAAGTTTAAGTAATACAAAAAAAAGTGTAAATTTTGTATGTGCTGTTTTGTGCTAGGTTTTAAATAATAATTGCCCAGTAGAGTTCTTAGGATATATTGCCAACGTTTTCTCAAAGATTATTAAGTATATATAGGGATTTATGGAATATACAGTTTCAATGTAAAGAATGTTCCTCATTTTTCTTTAACCATGAACAGGATGAAGAGAGTATTCCAATAACATATCGAGAGTTACCTGAATACAAAGAACTGTTAGAATTTAAAAAATTGAAGAAACAGAAACTCCAGCAGATGCATGCAGAAAGTGGATTTGTGCAGCATGTGGGATTCAAGGTGAGTTTAAGAGATGTTCTTCTGTTACTCAGTGGATTGTAAATTTTTTCAAAGATAACATGGTTTGAATTCCCTAAAAAGGCTTTGTTTAATGCAGCATGTTTGGTTCCTTGGTTCTTGTTTACTGTGTCTGCTTTTTCTTGTATTTTTTAATAAAATCAACCCAAGTAACTCACTTTTTCTCATAGCTCAGGTTTGACTGAATACTGATACTGTGTGGAAATGAATAAGCATGCTGTCTTTTCCTCATTTGTGTTATGAAAACACAACTCAAGAGCCGTATTAAATCATTAAAGAATTCAATTTGACACTACACTCTGTTTTGACAATGATTAATTGACAGTAATTCCCTGATTTTCATTTTGCCTCCACCTGCGGCCAAAGAAGGGACAGAAATTTCGAATGAGAACAGTAATAGATTAATAATTTGTTTGTTTTGTAGCAACTTCCCAATTCTATCAAGTAATAACTTGCAGAAGTTGAAGCGAGGACATGAAACAATGGGTATGTGAAACGAAGAAAATCATAGAATCATAGAGTAGTTTGAGTTGGAAAAGACCTTCAAAGGTCATCTCGTCCAACCCCCTGCAATAAGCAGGGACATCTTCAACTAGATCAGGTTGATCAGAACCACGTCCAGCCTGGCCTTGAGTGTTTACAGGGATGAGACATCTACCGTCTCTGTGGGCAACCTGTTCCAGTGTTCACCACAATCACAGTAAAAAATTCTTCCTTGTATCTAGTCTAGATTTACCCTTGTCTAATTTAAAACCATTATCCCATGTCCTAGCACTATAGGCCCTGCTAAAAAGTTTGTTCCCATGTTTCTTGTAAGCCCCCTTTAAGTATGGAAAGTTACAGTAAAGTCTCCCCAGAGCCTTCTCTTCTCCAGGCTGAACAACCCCAGCTCTCAGCCTGTCTTCACAGGACAGGTGCTCCAGCTCTCTCAGCACTTTCGTGGCCTCCTCTGGACCCTCTCCAACAGGTCCATGTTTTTCTTGTACTGAGGACTCCAGAGCTACACACAGTACCACTCCAGGAGGAGTCTCACCAGAGCAGAGTAGAGGGGAGAATCACCTCCCTCAGCCTGCTGACCACACTTCTTTTGATGCAGCCCAGGATACAGCTGACTTTCAAAGGGGAGGAGGAAACAGGAATGTCTTAATGACTTTTCTTTGCCTTCCCCAAACAATCTGTAGGGATATCAGACTAAACTAGTAGATAGCAGGCAGTGGTTCTTTACATAGTACTTTGTCAAGCTGTGGAATATGCTGCCAACAAAAACTTTATGTGGATTTAGAAAAAAAAGACTAAATAATGGATGAAAACTCTATTAAGATTAAATGTTAAAATAATGTGTTGTCTCAGGCTGCATGAAAGAACGAACATTCTCCAAACTATATTTTCTAGTTTCCAAGGGATTTTCTGTGTAGCTAGTTGCTGTGTCAGAACAGGTTCTTCAGCTGGTTTAGTGTCATGCAGCAAGAATTTTTTTCTAATCCCTATTTATATAAGAATGCAAAGATACTCGGTTTAAATTTCGGTTCAGAAGAACTGGAAAATTAAGACAGGTTCATTAGCTGACATTGACAGATGTAATCATGTTGTTAGACCACCAAGGTACTCTATTTTTGCTATTTCTCTTTGATTTGGGAAGATTAAAAGAGTGAAGTTGTAAGGCAGATCAGACTCCTGGGTAACAAACTGGTTACTTTGCTAAAACTCTGAAAAGTAAATTGGCATTATGCAGTGTAAGCATTCAAAGTTTTAGAAGTTTCTTTGCAATCTGAATCTGATTTTATTATGCATTATAGTAAGCTATGAAATGACATAATTATATGCTGTTTTCCCTCAGGAGTGCTGCCTTGCTCAGTCCATGGGCTGGATACAGCTCACCTAATCAGCAGACATTCAGAACATTTGGTTCTGTGTGGCCTTCAGCCTCATTTACTACACATTATTCAAACTTTACTTTGAATAATGAATTATTGAATCCCTTGTGGGCTTTTTATGGCTTTCATTGCTGTAATATCAGAGCACTTTGCAAATAGTTTTTTTTTTTTCCTTAGGAAATAAAAGGCATGGTATTATTTCTGTTTCATGGGGAAAGGGAAGTTGGAACACAGAAATTAAGGTCAAGGGTTTCCACTGTCTTGGGTCTCAAATTGAGGTAACGGGAACCAGCTGGTTTTGGTTTTTATTTCAAGTATTTAGTTTTATTCTGAATTTGATGTTTTCGGAGAACAGTTCTGAGTGTGCTTAGTCCCTCATTACCAGCCCTCAAACTATGAAAGCCATCTGTGGAAGGAAGGGATGCAGCTGTATCCCCTTACAAATAAATCTCTTCATAAAGTGTAAAGTGGTTGTAATCCTAAGGGGATTAGCCATGGCCAGGAATGTGCTGTTGTTCAAATGGGTTTCACGGATGCTGCGAGAGAACTTCAAGTTCTGGAGAAAGACGAGCTATGGGAGCACAGGGAGGTTTCCTGTGTTTTCAGTCCTATCTCTGCAGCACTGTTCATAGTTCAGATTTTTGGAAAGTTCTCCTCACCTCCAAGTCCCATTTCCCAGGTTTTCTTTTTTTATCAAATATTCTTGCATTTCTGTCCTTATTCTCCATCATCTCATGAATTTTTCATCCAGTCTTGATGTTTTGTTTGGATTTTGTTTCCTCCTCTTCATGCCACACTCTTCTTGCACTCAGCTGCTGTTATGTTGTCTCTCATTCTTCTCAGGGGATTAGCTCTCGCCTTCTTGCTCAGGTTTAGGTTTAGACTTCTGTTCCCTTCCCTGAACATGTTCTCCTGCTTCCTTCTCAGCTTCTTGGCTTTTCATTCCAGCCCACCTATAATGTGGTGTTATATTTCTCAAATCTGATAAGGGCATCAGTCTGACCTGACGTGTCCTGATGAGCAGCCCATCAGCAGCCTCCCAACAAGCTCTACTGGTCTAGTCCTGCTGCTTTCTTCTGCTGTGAAAAGTGGATCTATAGTTAGACATTTCCTATGGTTGGACATAAGCTATAGAAGCATAACACTCATGTGCTGTGTCACAGCAGTCCTTACAGCCACATGGGGATAAGCAGTGACTGCAGGCAGGACTAGGTCTGTTTCTATTGAGCAGGAGGATGATGGCAACACACAGCATTTGGGACACAGAAAAATTCATTAATCCCCAGGGCTCCGGAGGGCTTTCCTGGAGTGCGAGGACTTTTATCCAAAACGCATGATGGTCTGTGGTGAGGGGAATTCAGCTGTGTGGGCTAGCAGTAACTGACTTGCATACAGGTCTTTCTATATGGTATATTGGTGTACACTGTTAGTAGCATAAGTGGTTACAGTTGGTGGATTTTCAGTGCTCTTCCATCTGCTTCACAGTGCGATAACTGCGGAATTGAACCTATCCAGGGTGTTCGGTGGCACTGCCAAGACTGCCCTCAAGAAATGTCCTTGGATTTCTGTGATTCTTGTTCTGACTGGTGAGCAGCAAATGCTTCTACTTGTTTCTAATTACCTTGAATCTCTTTATGTGGCTTAATTGCTATGTATGTTGGAAATCTTTGCTCCAGCGTAGGAAACGTATCCTGTGTCAGGTAAAGTGGAAGATACTTTAGTTTGTAATTGTAGGAGATACATTTTGTAACATTCTGCATGTATAAATCTTTTTTTCTTAATACAGTGGACAGGTTTGAAACTGTTGAATAGTGGGGGAAATTACACTTTATGAATTAATTGGTACCAAATTTGGCATGAAACTGTTAATATGATCACTGTTTCTGAAAGTTAAAGATAAGGAAAATTATTGACTTTTAAACTGTTATCTTTTTCTTTCCCTTGCAGTCTGCATGAAACAGAGATTCATAAGGAAGATCATCAGTTAGAGCCTATTTACAGAGCAGAGACATTTTTAGACAGAGACTACTGCATGTCCCAGGGCACCAGTTACAATTATCTTGACCCAAACTACTTTCCAGCAAATAGATGACATGGGAAGCAGATCTACCATCTTGGGCTTACTATCCTCTTTGAAAAATAACAATGGCACCATTGTTAGTTCTGTGCACATTTTGGAAAGACTCTGCTTTCCCTGAAATGTCGCTCACAGCATGACAGCTTCCTGGGTGTACTTGTCAAACTACAGCTTTGAGCTGTCATGGTTCTAGATCACTGAACAGCAGCTGAACATTCCTAGTGTGCAGAAGGTTTCACTGGGAGAGTTTTCTTTCACCACGTTAGTCATTTTTAGGTGGTGACTCTAAACACAAAAGAAAAACATACAAAAGGGTGAGCCAGAAATGAGAGCACACATTAAAGATAGAGTAAATTCCAAAGGCTTTGAAGAACTTGGTTATAATGAGATCCAGAGGAGATGAAGTATTTATATAAAAACAGTTTAGTAGCTTGCAGTTTTGTTGTGAAATAGTTTTCAGCACAGTAACTGACTTCTTTAGGCAAGGTTTTAACCAATGACAGTGTTTGCTTCTAGGATGTACTCTAAAAACTGCTCACTGTCTCGGCGATGGTTGGTTACAGGCCTTTATTAAATCAGAGCTGCTTAATCACATCGACTTCCAATTTTATTAATTTTGGTCGGGTTTTTTTATTTTCTTTTTTTTAAACACAACAAACTCTATATTTACCAACAGTGAAGCACTACAGGGGGCAACTGTGGCATTGCTTCCTTAACCAGCTCATGGTGTGTGAATGTTATAAAATTTGTCACTCAGATATATTTTTTAAATGTAATGTTATATAAGATGATCATGTGATGTGTACAAAATATGGTGAAAAGTGCCAGTGGTAGTTACTGTGTAAAGTCTCTAATACTCAACATTAACTCCTTTAAAATAAAATACACAGCCTTCTGCCTCTGTATTTGGAGTTGTGAGTGCAACTCATCAAAGAAAACTGCCTAATATAAATCATATATATGGTAATAATTTTTCCTCTTTTGTAGTCTGCACAAGATCCATGAAAGATTGTATTTTTATTACTATTTAAACAGTGATTAAATTTAGCCTGAGCAGTGAGCAAGGGTTCACATGCATTCTTTTATACTGCTGGATTTTGTTGTGCATCATTTAAAACATTTTGTATGTTTCTTCTTATCTGTGTATACAGTATGTTCTTAAATAATGTTCAATTGTCAGGAGAACTGTGAGAAATAAACTATGTGGATACAGTCTGTTTATATATAGAATGCTTGCTGTGACTTCCTTTCTGTGTAGTTCTGACTTTTTAATCAAGATGGAAAACAGTCAAAAGATACTTTAATCCATCATCCAAACAGTCACTGTGCAGCCCTGCGAGATGCCCAGTGCCCTCCTCTGCTGTTCATTTCCCTGGGAGCTGGTGGTGCTCTGCGCCTACTAACACCCACCTCGCCTTTGCAGTGTTAGCGTTCTAGTTTTACTTGTACCTTACATGCAGACTGTTCTTTTTCAGATGGCAGAAACCCCAGATTTCAGTAGCCTTGGGACACTGTATGCCATTGTCTGAGAAGCTTTGTAATTATTGTGACATATTTTAGTTAATATATTTTCTATTAAACTGTATAGCTTGTGATTGAGAAACACTTGCTGATCTTATAACTGTAAGAGACTTTCAGTTGCTTTGAAACTTGAATGCTCAGAGTAATGAGCTAGAGGAAACTAATTTGACTTAAAGAGATGGCAATAAGAAGGATAATCGGCTGGCTCCATCTAAATACTTTAAATTGATTAGAATTAAGTTTTGCAATACCTTTAGGTGTAGTTATTTTTTGCTTTAAAAGCCAATTCGAAGCATTTAATCTGTTCAGAAGGTAATACAGTACAGTTGCTAAGGCACGGAGCAGGTATCATATGTAAACATATCTCACGTATCTTAATAAACTTAGATGAATTTAATAAACCTTAAAAAATACTACACAAAAATTCACAGGATGTATTTTAGTTTTCAGTTGGAAAAGGTACTGCCCTGAGAGGCTCTCTAATAACTAAAGCATGTGCTTTCCACACCATTTGTGCTGTTCATAGGAAGCTGAAGTTGGGGATGGTGTTTATCAGGGAGAGAATCTGTGGTAATACTTGTTTTCTGTTGATACACTGAAAAAAATGGTTGGATGAGAATAACCAAAGTACATTAGTGAAAACGTTCAGTCATCAGTTTAGGATGGCTTGGGAAGAACAACAAGCCGTGGTGTAATTCAAATGAGTTTGGAAGCAGAAGGAGGATTTCAAGTCTGAATCACTCAAGCAGGAAGTGTCTTGGATAAGTCCTCTTTTTATTGACTATGTATAAATATTTGTGTTTCCATATGCATGCATATACAGCTATTTCTGTTGCATACATAATGAGCATACGCAAATAGATACCTAATGCACATACACTCAGTCAAGCATGGGAGGTTTAGGTTTTTTTCATAGAAAAGACCAGAAGAAGCAGAAAGAAAAATTGAAACTGAAACTGTATGTTTTGTAATTTGATTTAAAAAAACAAGAGGATTAGCAGCTGATGTCGCCTGTGTTCCCATCCCACACAAGTATGGTACTCCACACTTTTTAACTTATATTGTAATTACAAGTAATAAAGGATACTGCAGAACACCTACACAGATGAATCTGCAACTTCATGGTAACTCCAGAGTATTTTCCTGCTTTTTGAGGCAGAGTATTTTACTTTATTTTTTTGGAAAAAATACTACAACACTGCAGCACACAGCTTGTGGTGCTTCAAGGCTCGGTTTAGAAACACCAGCCTTCTTCAGCTGATGCATTCTCAAAGTCTCTTCCTTAAAGCTGTTGTACTGCAGGTGTTACTGGTCACTTGATGGCACTGGTCGAGCTGGAGAAGACTTCTAGAGCATCAGTGGTAAAACGTAGGCTATAAACGGACCCAGGAAAGAAGGAACATCCAGGATATGAAGGATAAGGATGTACCTAAACCAGTCCCTTACAAATAATTGGATTAGCATTTAAAGGGCAAATGCCAAGGAAGAGAAAGGAACCAGAAGAATGTGCCCTGAATGGAAAAAGGACATACTCTGTAAGCATGCCAATTTGAGCACTATTTTCAAGTCATGTACTGTACTTTGAAAAGGATTAAATCCACATATACTGTAACAAATCATTACTCCTCCTTTTTGTACGTTTTATTTGTATTATGTCTTCATTACAAGAAAGGTAACTTCAAAAATACAAATCTGCCGCATCAAGTACAACATTGACAGTAAGAGCAGTCATGCAGCCCACTTCAGCTGTGAGTTCATCCAGTAGATCCAGTAAGAGGATGCAGTTACTTCACAGGAATGTCGAACAAGCTTTTATTTAGCTATCAGTATACCAAAGAAACCACAATACTTTGGTGAACCGAACAGAAATACGATGTGACTATTACAGACTTCTTTGCAAATATTACAGATAAATGGTTTACTAAAGGTGCAAGCAAAAAAATCACCCATAATGGTTTCTTATTTTGTTATATTTTTATATCCCCCCCCCCCAAGTTTTGGCAATGCCAGTACAAGACAACAGATGATGATCTGAATTTTGCATTTGAAATAGTTCCCATGTAGGATTTAAAGAAATCTTCATACATTCTTGCTCATAGTCAACTTTATATGTAGACTTAATACAGTAAAACTGCTGTTGATATGGGTAATTACTGGATTGCACATTTAACTACACAATACAATCATCATTTTCACCTCAGCTCACAAAACTGGGAAGTTGTCATTTATAATATCTTACAATTCTCAGCACAAGACAAGTTGTCCCAGAAATGGTGTCTGCTCCATAGTAATGGATTGACAGGCTTCCACAATATTTAGTAGTGTCTTCACCTTCAGTTAATTTTTCTGCTTCTTGTTGCAATACAGTGTTCTGGGGACATGGGAAAAGTTAATTTTAACCTCTAGCTTGCCTGATTTTAGCTGTCTCACAGCTGCATGTAACAGAGAACAGATTTTGGTTCTGTGAAGCCCAAGAACGAGCTAAGTGACACCATAAAAATTAATACTGTTAATTAAAATAATAACCAGTGGGAAACTTGTATGCAGCAACTTTAATATGCTAAATGATGAGTGAGGTGGTTGAGGAGCTCGCTGCTGGCCAGGCACTGTCTGATTTACAATCAAACGAATGAGATACAAACCAGAGCTGCTGTTCATGCTGCTTTTAACCTGTGAAGAGCAAACAACCAATAAAACAAGATACGGTTCTTAGAGTTAGCACACAAACCACTCCATCGAGCGCGCTGTCGGAACAGAGAAAAGATTTCACCTAAAAGAACATACCACATGCACGAATCCAGATACCTCTCGAGAAAGCAGTATTGCTTTGAACAGCATTTTAGTCATGACTGTCAAGTGCCTGTGAGTGAGGCTGCGAACACAGTTACTGTGTTTCTGTGGGATAACAAAATGCGGCTTCTTGCTTGTTCAGAAAAGAGTCAATGGTCTTGCAGATGTCCAGAAAAACCTTCTCTTGTGTTCCTTCTGCATCAACCTGTGGAGCAGGCAAAATACATCAGTTTTGATTAAGATACAAAGAATTATCTCAGAATCTAAACACTGGCACCAAAAAAATGTTCCAATGTAAAATGAAGGTGGTTGTGTTTCATGTTATAAGCATTCCAATGTAGAGAAGCAGCTTCCATAAACCCAATTATTCACTGTTTCCACAGATTTATGTGAGAAGTTTCTGTAGGCTCCATTGCCTGGAGCAAAGTTCGTGCATCAAATGAGGGAGCTTAAGCTCCTTCTCCTTAGTGCTCATGTTTCAAAGTGAAATTACACCTCTGATATAAAGAACAGTTTCAAAAGATACTTGGAAACTATTTTAACATTAAAACCCTCTGGAAAAACCCATATAGAATAACTTTGGTATTGTACCATTAATGACATGAATAGTATTGACTTGTTCATTTGTTATCTAAAGGGCCAGGCAGGGTATGTAATGCTTTGATGACCAGCTTTCAGGTGGCAGTAGGTTGTGTTTCTGTGCATTTGTGCTTGCAGGCTGGGTGAACTGGTTCTGGTTTCATGATGAGCTTTGAGTGACACGTGTTTTATAGTGGCACTGGCTTTGTTGTACAAGAACTTGCTTTCACTGAAGACTTTTTTTTTTGTCTAACACCCCAAGGATTCTGGTTTGGCCAGAGGCTGTCCAGGCTGTTCCAAGTTACTTTTTGTGGCTGCACTCTCAAAAGCCTGGTGAAAGTCTTGATCCTTTACCCAAAAGCAAGCTTCCTCTCTGCTCCTCCATGCTTAGTCTTTCATGCGTGCATGCCATGGAGTTTGCACCCATTTAAATGGACTTATGAGAATTTTGCTAGAGCCTTTTCTTCTGAACTGTGCGCTGCATTTTCATCTCAACTAGGATGCTGGACAGCTGCAGGAGACATTCATGACCATCATGCTTGCTGACACCTCTGCTCTGCAGGAGACTTAAGAGGAGTTTCAAACTCTAAGAAATGTGTTTCTGAAATAGGCCGTGCAGTTCTTCTAGACATGGTGTTGGCTTGCAGCCTGCACAGTCTGACTGCACTCCATGTACGTTTAAGTCCTGCGGGTGCCAAGTCTTGTGTGGGAGTCAGCAGCTGCTCCTTGCAGACATCCAGCAAGGGATTGCATTCACACTCCATAGCTTGGTTTCGCTCTTGGTGGCATCCACAGATGCTGTGAAGTTTGGTCCCTTGTTGCATCCTGTTGGAAGTGTTGGCACATCCAGCCAGCCTGCCTCCACACGCAGCAGTTCCAGCACTGGGAATGGCTGGGCTGGACAGCCTTTAAGGAGCTTGCCCAACAGGGTCCAGCTCTGCTGGACTCACTGCAGCGGTATCCTACAGTCTGAGCTCAGCTGCCTTCTCCTGCCTGGCAAGCTTTCAGTAGCTTCTCTGGCTTCTCTTGCTGTCACGTTGGTGTTTGCTGCTTTAGGTAAAGCTGAAGTACGCCTATGCTGGAATAGTTTGTGAAGCAGCAGGCAGTGCCTTAGATCAGTTCTCAAACAAGGGCTGCACATCTCTCAGAAGCTTTCTGTGCCACAGAAACAAAGGGTTCAAGAGGGTGTTACTTATGAGTAGCAAAAAGAAAAGGGGAATGGTGGGCCATTCTGGACCAAATGCCTGCCTTCTCCAGTTAATAAAACTAGCAACTCCCATCTCTGCTGCCATAAACCAGCTTGTTTTGTCTGTCTCAACTGCAAAGACACCTTTTTTCATATTGCTATCCCACAGGAAATATACTTCACACAGGGTAAAAGCCACAGCCATTTCAAAGCTCTCTTGTCTTAATATGTGTTTTTATTATCTCTTTATGCCATAAATACATGTGCACTGATCTGACCTCATCAGAACAGCTGATTGCTGCTGGCTTTTCGGTGACCTCATCCAGAGTTGAGGCTGATACTTATGTCTAGATCTAGGCAGTTCTGATGAAGAACTGGGTTTGTAAGAGTGGAAATTGCCACCCTTTATGGCTGGCTGGAACGCTGACTCCCAGACTGCCACAGTAAAATACGGGTAAGCATGACAGCACAGTGCTTCCCATGCTGGCCTCCTAAATAACAAAGGTCCAATTCATAAAACTAACTTAAACTCATGGCACAAAACTAAATGTGACAATAATTCACAGCCAGTGCCACAGTAGTTCAATGGTGCTCTCTGCAGCTCCAAGAGAAAACAACTGTATTTCTCATTCTCAGATCACAACAAATTTCATAAACTAGAACTGTTTTCAAGGTTATTCAGGGCTACTCTCTCCTCAGAAAAGCAACATCCAGATACAGTTTTCCATAGCGCTTCTGCTTTTTTGCCACTGTGGCTTCAGGTAACTTCAAACACAGAGAAATTTAATGAGCTCTTGTGGAAAATGACTGGACTAATCATCTCCCGCGTGCAGTGTTGCTTCTTCTGGCATCAAATCAGCCAATTAAATTTTCAGTCATCAAATCTCCATTTGTTGCAGGTTTGGGGATTGAGAACCCTAAATGCATACTGCCAGTGAGAAAAACCTGTGTCGGTAGAGGGGATGGCTGAGGACCATTGCTTTCAGACAGACTGGGATTCTGGGATAAATTCAGATCAAGTTCAGCTGTGTTGTCACTAACATATTTTTTGCCACTAAAATGGGTGTTAAAAACCTCTTTGAGACCCTGCAGTACCTGGTTCTTGGAGGAATGGATCAAGCTGTCTGGAAATCCAGTGGAAACATGCTGCCCCAACACCTATTCACAATTGGCATGAATTTACCACCGTTTTATTGCTAATCCCCTGCTAATGTTTCTGATGTATCTTTCTACACTGGTGTCTTATCTAATGGGTCACAAGCCACCAAGGGGGTGTGACACAGGAACACTTGTTCCTTTGTTCCTCACCTACGTCCCGAGCAGGGTTAATGATTCTCTGACAGCCTTTCAAAAGACGGCAGTAAATTACATACCTGCTACCACCAGTACCATTGATTCTCCCTTCTCTAAAGGGAAAATTACACATTTGCCCCTAACCTGAGACATTCTAACAGGGGATCAGTATGAGAAGGCTCAGAAGTGGAAGATCCTGAGAGGGTGGATGGTCACTTATTCTTTCATACCGGTTATGGACAATCTCTGTGAAAAAGGTCTGATAACTGCTGCTTACCCAGCATGTGACTTCAACTGATTTCAGAAAAAAACAGTAGAACAACACTGGAAAAAGATGAAAGACAAAGAAAAATGCATTTTGGTTGAGCTTCGTAGGGTAAGCATGTGATCTGAAATCGTGAAGGTTTCTGGACATCCCTGAAATCCTCTGCTCTGGACTGCCTTCCTTATCTATTATACTCTTGCCCTTGTTCTCAAATTACCTTGAATAAGGAACCTGTATTTAAGACACCTACTGGGTATCTTACTTTAGCTAGGTAGGATCAGTTTTGTCTTGCTTGACTACCAATGCATTGCTCTTCTCCATTACTTGTTACCCTCCTACATACTGTCACTTGAAGAAATCTTTAAAGGATGAGTCAGATATTAGAAATCTGTGGTTTTTCTCCCTTCTCAATTGACAGAGGGACATACATCCTAGGGTATTTACATTTAGCCATGTTAAAAGACAAGTAGGAGCCTGCTAAATTTTCAGATGCACTTTTCAGTCCAGCTGTTGTGAAAATCACTGAGAAATAGATTTTAAACCCATAGTATCTACCTGCTTACTGCAGCTACCACAGTGCATTTTGTTTCATTTAATTTCATTCATCTGAAACATCTGATTCCCACAGAATCAGGCAGCTCAGAGCTGTTGTTTCTGTGAGTAGTGCTTTAGTCCCTGCATTTCCAGCGCAAGGTCTCTGTTAAAAAGCACCCCTTTGGTGTCCTTAGGGGCAGGTGGGTGTTCTGTAACTATGAAAGAAATAATGGAATATTAAACTATATCCTGAAACCACAAGTTTTAAAAATTTAATTGGAAAATCTATAACTTATTGTTACAACTACTTTACCTTCCAGAACATAAGAAACTTATTGCCTTAGCAGAAAAGTGAGCAGAGGACATTGCCATTCGTCACCAGTTTATCTTCCCTTGTAAATACATCCCCAGGAGTTCCATCACTGTTCTTCATCTCAGCTGGGGCGCTGAAAGGATGACTATTATTTATTCCTGTCAGGTTCACCGATGTTTCACCTGCACCTTCCACACTTCCACTGTTGAGTAAAAGCACTAACAGGTAATCTTGGTCAAAGGGGAACTTCAGAGTCCTGATCTTTTGGCAGCTTTGTCAGATCACTGTTCTTGTTCAGAGGTCAGTGGAATGGAAGAACATTCCATTTCCAAAGATCATATTAGTTATTTAGGAATGCATGGATGCACAATAATGTAGGTTTAGAAAAGGTCACAAAATTCTCATTGATCAAAATGGGAATGCTGTTATAACCATATCCTTTGTCTCCTCTGTGCAAGTAAAGCAAAGAGAATTCCTACTGACTGCAGAGGAAGCTAGGTCAGACTTGAGTTTTTCTGTCCCTGATGTGTTCTTTAGGCTCCTTTCATCCATGCTGTAACACCCATTTAAATGCAGAGAATAAGCAAGCTAATGTGACAATGTAGTCTCAAGCACACCTTGATATGGTGTGACAGATCAGTTCCTCCTCCCCTGAGTCCTCACCTAACAGCTAATTCTCACAGCAGACTTTTGCTGGCCTTATGTCCGAGACTAAATTTTACATTTGCGTATTCAATCTGCCTGTTTCAGGACTGAAAACTTTTAGGCTGAATGGGAGAAGTTGAACACATACCACCATTAGCATGTGCTGTTCTCAATCTGTGGAAAACTTTGCTCAGCCCTAAATACACTTAAAATGGAGAAATCAAATAATACCAACATGCCAACCCTATTTTCTTGTTAAACGAGTCTATTTAACAAACCTGACTTTCTTATCTGTGGCAAAGCAGGGACTGTGTGCTGCAGTTAAGCCCTACAAGACATGATCACTTACACAGTTTCACCTACAATTACTAAAGGTGCTTAGTCACACACTGCACGCTGGCACACATAAGTTGGCTAGAAAAGGTTAATATAGAATCTTCATGGCAGTTAGGTGGTGTTTAATATTCCTCTTAAAATCTCAGCATTCTCTGAATGATGAAGAAAGTACATGGCTGGAATATCAAGGGACATAGAGCTCACATGGACCTCCCACTGAAGAGCTGCTCCTGTTAAAAAAACCAAGCCTGGGCAGGAATAACTTTCCAGACGAAAGCAACTAAAGATTCTTTTAGACCCTTCTTTCTTAAACAGATTCTCTTCAGATGCTTTTGGCCATTGCAGACTGATCTGGATCTGCAAACAGCACCTTCAGGTAACGACATCACTTCCCTGAAGTCTGCCATCAGTACTGCCTGAGAAAAAGCGTGCCTTGGTCCGTAGTTATATGAAGGTCCATGGGTTATTTTAACAAAATCCATTAGTGTAGGTGAGAATTTATTTTAAGGGGTCTTCAAGTCAACATTTGTAAAATAACTTCTGTGTCTTTGCCTGAAATGGGTTAAGAAACACATAAACAGTTCTTTTGGTGAGCAGAATTATAGAGGCAGCAGCATCTTTATGGCAGCATTAGTAACTTCATCCAGTACTGGTCAATGCTGGAGAGTAATAAAACCCACTTAGGTGTGAAAAGATTCCCAAAGCTCAAAACATGTTCTAATTAAAATCAGAAAGAAAAACATTAATAAACATGTCAGGTTTGCTTTTGCTCCTTGCTGAACAGGCACCAGGCTGCAGGCTTGTACCCGAGGCTGGCTAAGGGTGACAGGGACAGCTCTGGGAGGCTTAATTTTAAAAGCCTACCTCTGCTGAGTATTTTGGCACTGTTCTCTAAATGCTGAAAAATGACTGAACATGTACTTGTCTACTTCGTAAGGGTTTGGGGGGCAGGGGGCATCTCTTTACTTAAATCCGTAATGGAATCCCGTCTTTGATATCAAGTGTGTATTTTATCAGTTTAGTGAAAAGCAGATGAGGTAGAAACTGCAATACAGAGTACCTGTGTTCAAGAAAAATGGACCATGTGTTTGAACCTTAAAAGATTGTTTTACGTGATAATGTTTATAAAGCAGATTTTACAGAGCTTTCATACCCAATAGCTCTACCCAGAAAATGGAAGCAAGTTGAAAACCTACAATCACCAGAAGCAAGTACAGACAATGTACAGACATTGTGAGAAAAACAGTGTAACCCTTGTTCAAGCAATGCACAAGTATTTTCTAACACGCAAACACACAATGCCAGGTCCCAGAAACGCTAATGGTAAAGAGTACAAAGCACATATCCAGTTCTGACCCGCAGACTAGGCAAGTGCCTTGAGGAGCTAATGAGCTATAAGCTTTCAAGAAGACTGCATGTTTTAACATTGCATAAATTGCATGGGAGATGGAGCAGAAACTTGCATCTGAAGTACTAAGGAAGGACAAGGTGAGTCCAGATCAAATGAAATAAGGCAGACCATAAATGCAAAATCCATGTGGAAGTATTTAGTGCAGTTTCATTCTGTCTCTGGGGCTGTCATGTCCTTGATGCTTCAAAAAGGGAAACACTGCGGTAGGCACAGCTCACTGAAGTAAGAGATACAGAGAGCTTCGTTTTCCTTTGCATCACACTCTGTTGGCGTATTGGGTATTGTACTGAATTCTTAATTAGACACATCCTTGCAATGTTGGCAAGGAAGCTCATCAAAGAAAATACAAATAAAACCAGAAAATGGTTCTTCAGCTTAAAAAAAGAATAGCAATTGGG
Source organism: Psittacus erithacus (assembly GCA_009867235.2). NCBI lineage: Eukaryota > Metazoa > Chordata > Aves > Psittaciformes > Psittacidae > Psittacus > Psittacus erithacus. The sequence goes on along the minus strand of WYDI02025692.1, from coordinate 17,596 downwards.
TAATTCTTTTTTCTGCCACTCTAGAGCTTGCCTTTGGTGCACTTCTTGTGGGGTTAGCAAAGAACACAGATCAGGACTCTTCCTTTGAGTATCATTTTTCTCATGACTACATCATTCACTCTGTTCCCAGGTTAAGATATGGGTGCATAAATTAGCTGTATGTTTCTCTTTTGGGAACTTCGTAGAGGAGAAAGGTTTGGGATCGGTGATTTGCATGTTTGCTACCACCTCTAGAAAAAAGCTCCCACAACATTTCCAAAAACTATTATTGGATTCTTTCCCTTTTAGGACAAAGAGGATCAGTAGGACTAGATCTTTCTGTAGCTGAACATAAGGGACAGTTTGCCAGGAGAGAGCAGAAAAACTTATGTAAACCCCACAAACTTCCCATGTAAATGAGTTCTCAGATGTGCCAGCATAGACATCAGGTAATTGCACTGATGGAATATTTCTTGCTCTCTAGTTTTGATTAGATGATAAAAAGAAAGCTTTAAATATCACATCCTGAGCAGGTGTAAACTGAGGTAATTTGCTGAAATTAATATAACTGTATAGTTTAAAATGTCAGCAGAAAGAACTTTCTTGTGTGCAGGTCTGTTTTATTTCAGGATATGCACCGCCAGTTTTGTAAATTTAACTAAAGGGCTCTGGATTAACATAAACTTTCATCTTAATTCTGAAAGCCCCTATAAAGCAATAAATCTGGTAAAGGAAAGCTTTCCATCATTAATGTTTAATAAGAGATTCTACGCAGGTGAGGTAGTGATTCAGGATATGTTCTCAGATTCAGGATAAATCTGTGGTTTTATTCTTTCAAGTTCTACTGGGGAACCCAGAAGTATGTAGAAGTTGTAAACAAACCAGGGGAGCATGAGAACAAACTAGGAAGCGCAGAAACTAACACAGTTCATCAGTGGTGTCGTGACAGTATTTCCCAACTATTGCTTATATGATGGAAGTAAAGAGCAGTAACTTAATTTAAAAAGTCAAGCAGTTTACCTTGCATAACTGTGTCTTCCTTTCATAGTATGCAATCATAGGTTTTGATGCTCGGTAATAGCTTTCGATTCCTTCCTTGATGGTTTCAGCGTTATCAGTGTGCTGACTGCTCTGATTTCTCAGAAGGCGACTGCTCATCGTTTCTGCAGAGCAGTCCAGGCAGAACACAAGTTTTGGTTCCCCAATCTAGAGACAAAGAAAACATTAAGTTTTCAAACCACTGGCCTGATAAAACTGGCTTTCTTTAGACAATTTTAAAACAACATGCTACCGAAAAGGTCATCAAGGAATTTATCAGCAAATTACTTCTGAATTTGCCTATGCAGAAATGATGCTTATTTACAAACAACTCTTGTAGCAGCACTTAGCAGCATTCAGGATGAAGGCTGTGTTTGATGGGGCTCTACACATACAGAGAAAAAGAGATAAGATCTGAAAAATGCTGGCTACTAGGACTGTTGGGCTGAGTCTAAAGGGATAAACTCCACTCCATCAAGTAAAATAAATGTGTTATAGGATCAGAGAAAAGCAGTTAGATAATTTTTCTATGCAGTTATGTACTAAATCCTTCAGTGATGCTTTCAGGCTTTTTCTCATTCCTTCTCTTTTTAGCAGGGATTTGGAGAACGCCTTTTAGGAAAGAATGAGAAGTTCTTGAGAAAAGACAACTGCCCTTCACACTAGTGATCATCAGAAATTCATGCTTTTACAATGGCTACAGCAAAGAAAATATAAATGACTGCTATATTGAAATTGTCATTGCTAAAACTGTTGAAAGCCCTTAAGGGAAGAAATATTCTAAAGGTAAATATTTCATGCTAGGCCTTCTCCATTTGACTGAGAATGTCTGGATTACGTTGACCTTTCCACCACCTTAATGACCTTCTAGGAGACAACTGAAGCCAAAGGATTATGTTGGATGGTTCAATGACAGGCTTTTATCCATCAATTTTTTCCACACAGCTCAGAAAACACAAATGCTATTAGCAGCAGCAGTATAGGGTGTGGGGATTAAAAAAGCCAACAAGGCAGTTTTAACAGTGCAAGAGACTTAGATCAAGAAGTTAAGAAAGACGCAGGCTTATACAGTGGTTCAAACAAATGTCTTTTTTGTATAATTGGACTAGGATGGTGAGAAGTTATTTCCTCCCAGCTCCACATGAGGAACCCCATGGTCTGTTCTAAATTATAATAGAATAAATGAGAAATGATTCTTTTCATCAGTTATATCATCACGTCACAATGAGGATATAAAGGAGTCCACAGATCAGATAACAGTATCTTGTTTGATAGACCAGGTCTGATTTGCTTTTGAAGAATCTGTATGTTTCTCTTAAAAGTTTCAATGTTGCTGTTCTCTGTAATTGAAAATGTTACAGAAATGTCATTCTGCCAAGTTAAAAAGTTGCAAAAGTAAAAGTAGTCAGATTTTACAGCAATTTTTATGACTGGATTTTTTTAAAGTTACTGTTTTCCTGACACAATTTAGCTTAAATAATGCATGTTGTGGGAACATCTGCAGGAAGCTGAACAAGTTTAATATGCTGGGTCTTCATTCTGTTTTACTGGGTATCTTCTATCTGCTGATGTGGAACTTATAATTTAATACTGTTTTTCACTTCCCACTTAGCAGAAAGACTGAGGACGGAACAGAGACATGTGCTTCTCTAGAGTTATGGCTAGGTAAAAGTACAGTTATATCACAAAAAGGAATTAAGCAAAACTGGCTGGAGACCGAGCTTACACAGACTTACTGAGAAGCTTAAAGCCAGCCAAGATCATCCTGTGAACCCTGAAGTGCATACATGGATACAACAGGGTTGAGTTGGCACATTCAATGTTACCACTTGGGGGGCTTGTATTTTACTCCAAATGTCAAAGACAGCCCAGGGCTACAGGATCTTTTGCTCTACAGCGTCTGCAGGAGCTGAGAGAAGCTCTGCTTTTGGCCTGGATGCATCAAGACTTGTTTGCCTGGCAACGCCTCAGTCCAGGACACTTCAATCTCTGAAATCCTGCTTTATAGCATACACCAGTGTTCACAGGACATAACACATATGCCTGCCAGAAAACTAGCACTGCTGAAAAAATCCCTCCTTCTACACAAAATGAAAGAAATCTCCAATGTCTTTTTAATGGTCCATGACATTTTAGTAAAGAAACTAATAGATCGACATTTCTGTGAATGGTGTCTATAACAAATTCTATTATGCGTTATTTTGTACAGCTTCTGATGTCTATGTCTTGCTAGGCTTTTGTGGTAATCAACTAACCAAAGCAGCTAAAGGTTCAGGGAGAAACCAGATGATTCATGAAAGTTTTACCTTTTAAACCTGAGTGGGAAGTTTGTGGAGTGTAATCTGAATATATACTTAACTATTTCCTCTAGCTAACCAATAATTTCCTCCTGGCAAATTCATTCACTGGGCTTATAGAAAGTATTTTCTGCAGATTGAGAAATGTACAGCTGAGACTTCTCAGTAGGTCTTAGCACATACTGAGGAAATCGATAACTCTCTGAACTGCCATGCAGTCACTTGCAAAACGCTCTTTTTATGGCTATGCCACCTCTTACTCATCACAAAAATAAACTCTGTGTTTTGCTGTTTCACAGCGGTAGCACGCTGTAGAAGAGCCTGCTCAATGGTAATAGATACTGACTGAAGTTATGCGCTTTCATGAACCTACCTCAAATAGTGCTTCATGAGATTTTCACAGTAAGTACAGCAGCCATCCATTAGAATTATACAAATGATTCTAAAAATGGTGCTTTCCACTAAATGTGAATTGTTTCTGGTTTATATTAAATTTGAGTAAAATCAGCTTTTACTTCTGCTGGTGTTACAGTCCGTGTAGGTGAGGGCAAAAGCTGGAGTTGCTATACTGATGGGATGCCCAAGTTTCAGTGACCAGAAGCACAGTGCTGTTGGATTGGCTCTTTACATGTCGCCATTGCAACCTGCTACAGATGGGGACCCAAGCAGCATCAGAAGTACAATTGTATCTTAATAGGAGTTATAACAGCATTACAATTATATGATTACCTTGCTCTCAAACTCTTCTGCTTCTTTCAGCTCTTGGGGGTACCCATCAATCAGAAAACCTTTTGTGTCCCCTAACTTGGAAATCATGGCTTCCTTCAGTAGCTCTAGGACAATACCCTGCATTGGAAAGAAAGGGAGCAAATTGATTAATTATAAGAATGACATGTTGTTTGTTATACTGACTTTAGTCCTAGGCCCTTGAGAACTGCCTTGTTTTGCTAAGAGCAGGTCATAGAATCATAGAATAGGTCCGGTAAATGCAGGTGTTTTTCTTGTCCTGCAGGCAGCAGGGCATCCATTTTTTATTCTCTCAGGTCCAGCTGTGCTACACAGGTCTAGTGCTGCAAACCATCAAAGAGTTCCCAAAGTTTCCTCCAGACAGCTGAGAACATTTCATAGATTCAAAATTAGTACCTGTGAAACTCTGGAGTACTGCTGCAGCATTTTCCAATCTGATTGCATTTGCTATGTCATTCATATAATTACACTACATGGAAAGTGATAAGAGACCCCATCTAACCAAACACACTGAAGAGCAAAGCAATCAAAATCAAGACTCAGCACAGCTTTTAGTTTCCCCTAAGCAGCACTTCCCAGTATCTTTCATTAACAAACACATTCTACGATCTAACTGCACTTGCTGAAGACCCACCAAGTGTTAGGGCTGTGGACCTGCCATGTAACAGTCAAGTCCAGCTGGGAACAACACACTCTGTCTTCATAGTGACCATTAAACTGCAGTCCAGCTACTCTGGGATATCAGCCAGCTCTGCAGGGAACTGCCGCAGGTATTGTAAATTAAAGCAGCTGCCAGGAGGACCAGCTCTGAATCTGAAATGGGAAGCTACAAAATTGGCATCAAGTTTCTATTTCCTGTACTTATTCTTACGTTTTGCAATGCATAGTGCAGCATGTGTCTCACTGTATTTCATGACTGATTTGTTGCCTCTGTGAGTCTCAAATGCAAAGAAATACTGGCAGAGAAAGGAGAAAGAAGTGCCACAGATCTGGCAACGATGAAACTTCTCTCTCAAGATGCAGGTTAATTTTACTTAAATCATCAGGTCTAGTCTCCCATTTCCACCCTCTTAGATAATCTACTACCACTACTTTTGTTTAACCATTAGGAGCCCAAATAAAACTGTTACTTACTCCAGGCACAGGTTCACCACATTCCATGATGTCTTTGATGAGCTTACTTCTCTCTGATAATGATGATAACTCATTTTGCAGAAGGTCACCAGCGGACAGGTGAGTAAATCCATATTTCTTGGCTAACTGTTCGCATTGGCTACCTTTGCCAGAGCCAGGCCCACCTTTGTGAAGGAAAAATATATAGAATTAGAAAAGATTTCTAACTTCTCAAGCTACAGCAACCAAGAAAATGGGAGGAAATTGATGAGACTATTCCACAACCTACTGGTTTTCTAAAGACACTCTATACAGTAGAACAAGCGATATACTTCCCTTCTGATACACCATACTGCTGGCTCAAAATGTGTACTGAAGTTGAAGGAGTTAACAACAGTGTGAAATCTCTTGCAGAAAAGAACCTGCTCCTAAAACTCCATTACCATGTAAAGGGGCAACATAAACCAGGCTGCTGGTAAGGAAGGGTATTTGATTCAGTATATGTTCAGCTTGATAGCTGCAACAAATATTAGCAAACTAACATTCACTGCATCCTTGGGAGGGAAATATTTTGCCCCCATTTGTGGAATGGAAAGGTACAGGCAAAGAGATGGTGAAACCTGCTTGTGTTACGTGGGATACTGCACACATAGGTGTTCATTAACTAAATCCTTTTGTATTACAGTGAACATAAGAGTAAAATTTCACTGTGCTTGTGCTCTTTTCCTTTCCCTTGGAAAGCCTTCACATCCTGGCATGTCTGCCGGTAACTGAGAGCCAGGCACTGAAGCTGCTCAATGCTGACAAAGGCTCGGTAGTGCCCTCCCTGCAGCGGCGGCACTGACTCGCTCTTGGAGCATGCCGCAGCGAAGTGCAACAATAAAACACCTGGCACCAAAGGGCACATGGAGACCTCGTTACCACCTGCTCGTACATTCACAGCTGTAAAAAACAACCCAAAGCCCCCTCTGAGCCAGGCCTGGAGCCAGCCGCCAGGAGTTTCAGCTCAGGTGAAGCTGCTCAAGTGATGTTCCCACAGGCTGAAGGGAAGGTATCGGTATCTGCAGCCGGCCCTGCCCTGGGTACTGCGGGCCTGCGGGAGGGAGGGGTGCGCAGCACAGGGCAGGGGCTCAGGTGAATGCTGCAACTGTTGTCAGAAACGGCGCCTGAACCCTCCCTCCTCCATTTGACAGGAGAGAGAGCATCACCTCAAGAGAACCAAAACTGCCCTTTTTCTGGGGCTATCACAGAGGCTCTGGATCTTACTTTGCTCTGTAGGCGCTGCCATTGCCCCGTCCCACCTCCTCAATGGAGGTGCCCGTTTTTATTCCTCACCCTGGAGGTCAACCATGTGAAACACCAAATGCCTATTCAGCTGCTTGCTGAGTGGCAGCAACCAACCCGGCTGGAAAAATGGGAGGCTCATGGAAATGGTTGGAATCTACTTCTTGGGGATGGTGTGGCTGTGACCTTAAGAGCTGCTGGTACAGCTGAGGTGAGCACACCGTAAGGGCTGAATTGGGTGGGGGGCTGCGGCGCCATGTTCTTGCTGGAGGTGGAGGAGACCAGGAAAGCAGTTTTCTTTGTGACAATATCAGGATTTGGGGAGGAAATGTGTTTTTACAGTCTTTTTACAGTCTTTGATGGATCTTTCCAGAAGATCTATTGCAGTAGGTGGTAATTATACCCTTGTAGGTAGGTAGTGCTCAGAAGTAGAGGCAAGGCCAAGATAAAGAAAAAAACCTATTTCAATCACACTTTTTAAGCAGGTGATCTGTATTTATCAACTGTTTGGACTTGCAAATATGACTACACTTTATTATATGGATGTAAGATGCTAGAAAATGTGTGATTTTCCTTTTTGTTTATTTTTCCATGAGAAATATAGGGATAACATTCATAATAGAGTGAATTTGGCACCATCTCCTCCTGACTTGAACTTTCTTCTGATTTTTGCATTCAATTGAAGAAATAATTTCTCTGAGCATATAATTTTTGGAGAAGTTACAATACTGTAGCTGGGAATAAAAACTGGGCCTTAAGGGGGTAGCATCAAAAGAACATTTTTGGTATACTGTAACCCAGAGTGTTTTACTTCAGCTTCACAAAGACAATTATCAGCCCATGGTGTGAGAATCACACTTGTGCTACAATTTTAGCTAGAAATGTATTTGTCACAGTCTCATTTTCTTGCCAATGTGGGTTGCATGTTGTTTTTCTGTTGCTTTAATAAGACGAACATTTTTCTTTTGTAAAAGTACTGACTGAAAGAAAACAAGGAATAAATAAACGTGGCTACAGAGAAATAGGTGCAGAGAAATTATAGACAAATAACCTGTAATGTGTAGTCATAATTTTATTTTTAGTCTGTTTTGATTTCTTACGTTAGTAAGTTTGTGTGTGTATGTGCTTGTTTACACATTGTCTCCTGGTCTTGAATACACTAGCAGTGCAGTAATTGCATCCTATTTATTTGGTATATATACACAGTCTTAGAGAAAAAAAACAGCTATAAAGATTACTTTATTCTGTTTCTTATGTAACTGTTTCTCTTCTGAATGTGCAGCCAAACAGAAATTTCATGTCTCTTCATATACTAAATAGACTAGGTCTCTTTTTGGATATAACAATACAAGGACAATTTTGTGTTAACAGGTAAATATTGATGCATTTCTATAATCAGCTTCATATGTTAGTATTTTAACAGAGAATGCTGTGAGACTGACATACATACAGGGCATATGTATGACATACACCATAATGAGAATTACTGTGCCTCCAAAACATTAATTAAAATTGACCGTGTTTACTTCTTTTACAGAAGAGTTCCAACAAAGCTGAGATTAAAATGCTGAGCTCCTTAAAGACAAAAAGACATAATTAAATTACAGTTATATGCTGAAAATGGTAATTTTTATGGCCACTGCTATTAATTTAGTGCCGTTTGATGAGTAGCAAAGCATCCTACTGCTTGACAAATGTGTATGACCCACTTTATAAAATCTTGTGCTTTCGTATCAGCAAATGAGATGACAGTTCTAGCTTGGCCTGATATGTGAAAAGGCTGAATGCCTCCAGGAAATTCAGCATTGAGGGCCAAACACGTACTCAGTGTTTACACCAATACTAACATACATGTCTGAAGTTACAGTATTAGTTAATGTCTTGTCTCCTTCTGAAGATTATTGTTTAATGTGACTGAAAAAGAGTTATTTAGGTGGGAAAAAATGTGAAAATGCATCTTTTTTTTTTTTTTACTGATTAGATAATTCCTTCCTGTTCAAAGTACGTACTTAGGGGGCTGCTACAAACCCAGCTTTAACAGCAAATTAGCCATGCTGTCATGAGGGTTACTGTCAATCCGTAGTGTTGTAAAAATTGTATTTTGCTCTTTTAGAGTCTCCTTATTAACTCTACATATTTTTCTAAAAATAATGAGAAAAAATTAATAATTTACTTGAAGAAAGTTTATAAGGAACAACAGCTGCATAGAGAATGTAACAAAAGCTAGCACAAAGATATTTTTCAGTTAAAAAGGCTTCACTGCAACTTGTTATGCTGTTTTTCAAACAGAAAAAATCTTGAGGCATTGAAAAAGGTAGTGATGCTTTCCCAGTGGCTCAATTGTTAGGAGGAGGAAAATATGTCCCCTCTTATGCTGCGAAGGCGTAAGATTCTTTGAGAACATTGTCATTTTTTCTGTATGCTGTCATCTTTTACTCTGCCTATGCATATTTTTTAGTGGAAAAAAAAGATTGCATTAACAGCCTGATTCACGATAACTTGCTATTCAGATTAATCATGTTGTCTTCTAATTTTCATATATGGCATGAAGACAGAGTTAAAGCCAAGAAAATGGCCAGAGGAATTACAAGTGTTCTGTGATCTGTAGGAGAATGCAGAACTGCCAGCAGTTCTTCAGTGTTAGCATGCTTTTGTACTATGCTACTATTACTAGGCACAGACCATATTGTTTAGAAATTAATTCCTTAATTTAATAAAAATAAGAAGTGTAGATTAAGAAATTGAGCACATTTTATCAGTCAGTGAGATTATTCTTGGAAACCAAACCTTTGTGTATCCCTTTGTGCTTCCTGATACAAACAGTAAGCAAGTATCTGGAACCAGGGTACTAGACAGAGTGCAGAAATTAAATGTGGTTCTATATATTGCTTTTCTGTAGACTAGGCTGGATTAAAAGATTTACATGCTTCCTTAGTGCAGATTTCCCTTCCACTATGTTGATTCAGCTGCCTGTGAAACTGCATGAGGGAATCCTCTGGTAAATAACTTTCTGGCAGCACTGCTGACTTAAGTGGTTACCTTTCCCTGTTTAGTTATTGACTGCAGTATTGCTTCATAGAGAGCATCTGAAGAGGAGAAAAAGAGTGGTCTCTGTGGGTAGGAAGAAATGACAACCACCCAAGCAGCACTTCTGAATATTTAATTGCCTGCCTTGGATCAGTGAAAGATTTTGGTTTAAGAAATGGAGACTCTTACACTTGCTCTCCCTCATGCCCCAATCTCCCCCAGACTATGACAGATGCAAGCCTTGGCACGTGATTCAAATGTACTGGTCTGGCCTGGAGCACAACATCACAAGATTAATTAATGATGCTAGAGGGACAGGAACAGATGAATTAGAGATGCTGGGCCTGCTGCTGTGAGTGAGCAAGGACAGGAACAAGCAGTATGAACAGTTCATGAACCAACTTTTCTGCCAGAAATATTAATAAAGCAGAAGTGTCATACAGACAGACTGGGATGTCTCTATTTGAAACTTGCCAAGTATTACAAGTTTATCATATACCAAAATACCCTGAACATTTACATAAAAAGGCAGCAGCAGGATTTACAAGAGAGTCCCACCATTCATTTTAAAATGTTTCCAATTCTAGACCTTATTTTCATAATGATTATCATCCCTGTATCACGGAAAAATGTTTGCAGGGGAAACTTAGCTGCATGTTGGCTGGAGCCTCAGAACTGAAATCAAAATAATCCCCGTCAAGTTATCCTTTATATTCAAGGTATGATTTCAGAGGACTTGATCAGTTTGGCAATTCTATCAACACTACTTGGATTATTTATGCAAATAAAAATAAGCCTTAGCTTCAGAATGTGGCATTTGGAGGCTTCTCAACAACACCTCCTCTGTTATTCATGTTTGACTTTGGTTTGAGTGAAACCAAATAGGAATGATGCTATTATTTAAAAATAACAAAAATAAAAGCCCTCAGCATTATTTTTTTATTTATTTTTTAGCATATGTTGGCAAAGTGATGTCCTGGAACACCACAGAGTTTTCATTGTTTTCCTGAAGGAAACATGGTGTTTATTTCATGGCAAGTCAGAAAAAGCAGTCTTCATTAACTTCCACTGCTATAGTTTGGGCTGACTGAGTTTTTAGTTATCAGCACTGCTCATCCTGTGCCTATCTGATTTTAGAAGGAGCTGTAATACAGGAGTTGTACTGTAATTAAGCTGGAAGGGGCATCTTTTGATAAAATGCCCTACTCAAAGCAGGGCTAAATTCCAAGTCAGATCAAGTCGTTCAAGGTCTGACATACCTTAGACAAAGAGTTTTACGGTTTGTGGTCTTTGGGGTGTTTTTTGTGGTTCGTTTGGTTTGGTCTTGCTTTTTTTTTTTTTTCTGGGAGTGTGGGGGTTGGGTTAATTTTGTATGCACAAGAAGCCAGTGGCTGCAGCTGATAATGTTTTACCTGTAAGTATAGGTGGAGGTAATATCTTCCGAGTGTCAGCTAAAAGGTTGGTCTTACACTGAGTTTAAACCATTTGATTCATTAGCAAGAATATGACAAAGATTCTGCAGAGGAAATTAGTTACACTGACTGAGTTTTAAACATCATGTTTGAGAGCATGCGAGGAGCTTGTCTATGGTCCAAAGTGCAGAGAGATTCCTGAAAATTTTCTGCGTCAGTTTCAACCTCAACCAAAGCCAAATGTGGTTGGCTCGAAATATTCCTGTAGAGGACAGGGAGAGGTTGTGCTTCGGTAACTTTGTTAGTTATGACAATTTTCTGGATGTGATAGAGAGTATCGCATTAGTTAAGAATGATGAAATCATATATTGTTAATTGTGGTTAAGATTTTATGTTTCATGTTGCTCTGATGAAAAAGGTTTTTTTGGTTGGTGGGTTTTTTTGTTTTATTATTGTTAGTTTTGTGTCTTTTCTTTCTTTCATGACTGACTGTAATTACATAAGTTTTGAATATTAGCACATCCCACAAATTTCTTTTCTCCTGTTTATTTTTTATCATAAATTTTACTTTTCAGGCCAAATTTAACTTGCTTTTGCCTCTTTTATTACTGTGCTGTTATTTCCCATATTTTTGAGTTGCTGGTCCTACGTCTTTGCTTTGCTGTCTGGATAAAACATTGACATTGTTGCTTAACTAATCCAAGTTGGCTGTTCTTCCAATTAATTCCTACATTAGCTCTAACATAAAACTTTGCTAAATAGATTTTTTTTTTTTTTTTTTTTTTTTTTTGTTTCCCTTTTTGGACAATTTTCAAGAGAAATCAATGGGGGAGGGAATTTGTCTGCCTTTGTTTGTTTTTTTTCCCCCCCTTTCGTCTTATAAACAGTATCTCAGTTTGTCAGCTCTGGCAGATGGTGTGTGTATTTCAATTAGTTTGTAAACTACTTGAAATGTACATCTTTAGAACACTAGTTTTAAAACAACTTCATAAGCATCTTAGTATTTCCTCATGAATACATCTATGTAATGAGTAAACATTCCTAATAACACCCAAGACAGTTTTTTTTCCCATTCAAGTATCTACAGTAGCATGCTTCAACTCATCTTCTCTGCTGTAATTCTAGTCAAGGTATGGTGGCCTGAACATTACTAGCGCTGTCCAGATTGACCTGCCTGAAAAGGCCGCAAGAGCCTGTGGCCACTCCAACCTAGCACACCAAGAAATCTGTCTCTGGGAAATACCATTTATCCTTGCTGCCTAGATGGAGTTAAACCAAGATTTTTCAGCCAAAAGAACAACCACAAAGATCTCATGATGGTCAAAAAAATTCCAGGATAAAAATACACCCTTACTCTTCAGATCAGACTTCACGAAGCTTTTTCAGGGGTGGGAGGATGGGGGTGGGGATGGGAATATTTTGGGAAAAAGTATAAATCATTCTGCATAATTTGTGGAAAAGTAACCCATCACACTTTTCATCATAACATTTTCAACAAACAAAACCTAGAATTTTGATTAAGCACCATTTTCGTCTGTTCCTAGAAAGCATTTACTAGAAAGTCTGAGATGGATTTAAGAGCAGGAATAAATAGAGGAAAAAGCATGTTTTCCAGTTTTACCTGGAAGATGGTTAGTATATGGCCTATAAAAAAATTATAGATGAAAACTAAAACCCACTCTTTGAGAATGAAAATGCAGTCCAGAGATAAATGAAAAATAGCCTTACCACGGGCAATTTCAGAGGCAAAAGTTCTTGAGTGTCTTCACTTTTTTTTTTTTAATCTGTTTGTACAAACCCAAGTATAATTTTCCAATAAGATACGTGAGGCAGAGAGAATGAGAATTTGTCACTGTAGTAAACAGCAGGGAGATGTACTTCAGTAAGCATAGAATTAGAGCTTGCTTAAAGGCTGAAAATTGTATTATGCATCTTTCCCTTAAGAAAAGTCTCCAACAAACTCTTCAGGAATCTAATTTTACTTTTTTTAAACACATCCACCACTGGTTTCCAATAAATTGAGTCAACTTGTATTTGGTTTAATATAGGGTAAGGTGAAAGTGCAACACACGAATGTGCTATCTCTTCACAGAATCCTTTACGTTGCAAGAAACCTCTTGTGATTATCTAGTCCAACAACTCTGTTATATCAGGGGCAGCTAGAGCAAGTTGTTCAGGACTGTGGCCAGGTGGGTTTGAAACATCTCTAGGGATGGAAACTCAACAGTCTCTCAGGACAACCTGTTCCAGTGTTTGACCACCCTCACCATAAAAAAGTGTTTTCTTGTGTTTGTGTGGGATTTCATGTATTTTAAGTTGTTCCCATTTTTTTCTTCTCTTGTAACTGGGCACTACTGAGAAGATTCTGACTCTCTCCTTCCCTCCCATCAGGTATTTATATATACAGGTAAGATCCCTTGGAGCCTTCTTTTCTTCAGGCCAAAAAGTCCCAGCACTGTCAGCCTCTTATCACCTGAAAGATGCTCCTTTGCCTCAAATACCTCTGTGGTCCTGCACCAGACTTGCTCCAGTAAGTCATTAGCTTTCTTGTACTGAGGAGCCCAGAATGGACCTGTACTGCAGAAGCAGCCTTGCCAGTGCTGAATAAGGAAGAAAGATCACCTCCCTCAATCTGCTGGTATGGGAATGTTTTTTGATACCTGCTGAATTCTGAATGAAACTTCCATTCATTTACAACTATTTTCAAATACCTTTTTTTTTTTCCTTCCCCCCTGCCCCGGAAAAAGAATGCACAAAGTGACTTACTTTTACGTAAAATTGCCCATGTTTGGGCATCTCTCCTTAAACAGTTTCCTTGTAAAACAGTTCTGAAAAACTCTGCTTGATACAAAAGCAATTACTCTTTCCAAGTAATTAGTAGCAAGCTTTTAAGCTGAAACTTGTAAATACTCTGGCTATAATTTGTTTTAAAAGGCTGTTCAAAATTTCTGCTAATTACATAGTCTCATTTAAATAACGATTGGCATTAACTTAGTGCTTTTTCTCTGTGGACTTCCAGAAAGCAACATATGTAAACCTTGAACCTGCAAAGTCTCAGTGCGTGCTAAGTATCATGCATGGTGATGAGTCCATTGACTGTTTAACAGCATCTTGAGCACTCGCAGAATTGAAACCTATATTTAAAACAGTTGTTTCATAAATGAAGAGGTGAAAAGACCTGATATGTATTTTTTTTTATTTTTTTTTTCACCTAACCCTCACAATTCTGAGTTATAAATCCAACCTAGTAATGTTTTTACTAATGCTGGTGAGGCAGCTTTGCTGTTACACAACACTAACGTAAGAACTGTAAGGTCATTTTGAGTATGTTCACACTTCAGCAGCCAACCTGCTCTGAGCTTTACACAATTGTTGTTAGCATGGTCAGACCCAGAGTAATAACATCATGTTAAATCTTAAATCCCTCTCAAAAGACTAATCCACCACTGTAGTGTAAATACTCTTAACCAAACTATTCTGCCAAACTTTAAAAGAAATCATATACTTATACTAGAAGCTGAATAACATGGGGATTTTCAAATGTAGCAGTTGAAATAGGAATCCTACTTACCAACAACAAAAATTATGTTCAATTTCCTCAGGTCTTCTGAAAAGTCTAGAATGAAAAAAAAACCACAATTCTTTAGTTGGCAAGAGCTACTGATTTTTAATTAGATACTTTCCACACACACTGAATTGCGTAACACTCAAGGTGATCTGATTTTATCAGAGTTGCTTTTTGTTATAATGCTCTACATTCTAAAAGGAGCTATTATCCGCAAGCCTATTTATCTCACAGTTTCATAGTTCTCACTGCAGATATGATAAAAATATTGCACCTGAAAATCAGACCCTGCACATGCACAGTTTCTTTAAAGGAGAGAAGCTGATGCATCTTGATGTAATAACCTGACATCTGAGCCGTTGAGATTTTCTCTGTTATTACATTATAACTGCTACAGAAGTTTGTTCACATCTCATTCAGATTTATTTGGTGCACTATATCCGAGATGTAGTCTTAAACTCCCTTGAGCCTCAAATTGAGCCAAATAACAATAATCTTAACTGAAATCTAAGTATCATTGTCATTTGATCACCCAAACTACCGTATGTGCTACAGCTTCACCTTTTACTGAAATTGTGTTTTTTTAAAAAAATCAGTTCCTTCCAGTCTGAGTCCTAGTCATTAGCCTGGTTATATCAGTAGAGATCTGGCACCATCTGAGCTTGCTGGGATTTTATTGTCTTTGACTTAATCCCTTACAAAACACATTAATTTACCACATACAACTTTGTTTCTTACAATGTGGTGTGCGCACCTCTTATTACATAATACCATAATCCATAGAAGGTTTTGATTAATCCTTTCATTCCTCTCAGACTCTTAGCATCTCATACTTTCCAACAAGCTTTTAATAAGTTCCAAATTCTGAAAACACCTATGAGATCTGATGTGATTAACAATAATATTTTTTAATAACTTTGGATCCACTGGCCTAAAGAGTGTAGAAATGTCTTTTACAAGATTTAATTTGCATTCAAAGAGAATTCATATGATAAAATCCGTTGAGACCTAACTTTCACAATATAAATACTGGAATTCACTTTATCTTGCAAGTGACTATTTAAATACAAGGGGAAATCAAAGGTTTCAGAATCAAATGACAAGTGACATTGAATAAGAAACTCACCTCCTGTGCTCTCATAACCGGAAAAACTTGACTGATCCTCCTCCTGTTAATTAGCAATTGACAAATTGAAATAGACATTCTGCATAATTTGCATTTCTTCTTTATCTGCTTATCTGTATACCTTAATATCTTCTCCATATTTTAACCTCTCAGTTTTAATCTGTGTTGAGATATGGTTGATAATGTCACTGTTGGTATGGTTTCAGTTGGCAGCACATGAGCACAGAGGACCCAAGATAACTTGAGACGTTTAACTGGCCCATGCTGCTTCTGCGGGGAAACGCTTTTTCAGTGCCTAACTGCACAATTCCAGCACACTGTATAAGCAACCAGTGTGCATGTTGAATTGCTTCTGAAGTAAATATGGCATGATAACATGTTAGTAGTGGAAAGGCAATACTCGAGTAGAAGTGGACCACAATATAGAGATGAAATTAAATCTTTGGTCTAAACCAACTTGAATGTGTTTACCTTCAGAATGCCACAGAAGCTGCAAGCTGATGAACTACAAAACGGGATTACACCAGGAAAATGTGGAACTTGGCCTGCTTTTTTTTTTTTTAATCCTGATGTTTGGCTGCCTAGAATTATTTTGTCACATACTATATAGTACAACCAATGAGGAATTACAAATACTGGCCAGCAAGAGTGTCTGAATGGGAATTCTTTGTTGTTCTTATAAATCAGAATTATATATATGCTGGACATAATCTAGGTTCTCGAGTGTCAATATACTCACACTACTGGTGCTTTAATCTAGTCTATAAAATATCAATAACAGCATTGGCAGTAACATCCTCGTATTACATCAACAGTGCACAATATCAGCATGGAATACATTATGTTAGTGCTCTCAAAATAGCCCAGGGTTATCAAGCGGTAGTTTCCTACAGTTCTGCTTCAGTGTGCTGTCAGAAATAACCACTGCTAGAAATTTGTATAGCTGCATGAACAGATGAAGTGAAATGAACAGCGTGGTGAATAGAACGGGTGAACAGCTGGCCACTGTCATTTGCAAGGTTCTGGTACTACCCTTGCAGGTTTCTCCTTGTGTTCCCATTATCACTGAAACATAAGTACTCTTCATTAGACTGAAGTATCATTACACTGGCTACACAGAACATTTTCATTTTTTGAATCACAGTAATTCTCAGCCTATTACACTGCAGCAGAACGGCCACCTTAAATATAAAAAAAGGGGAGCAGGGAGGGGGGGGAATTGAAAAAGCAGCTGGATCCACTAAGTTTGCAGGAGAGTATTTCAGGGAGAAAAAAAACCCCAACACTTTCAGATGAGAAATTAATCTTTTTTCTACAATTCAAGTGACAGTATTATCCCTACTTTATTCTTTGATGTAATGATACAGTAAAATACTTGACCCTGCAAAGAGCATGTTACGTATAAAAGCCCTGGGTTTAGGTTCAGTTACTTATCATGCCTTTGAAGGTTTACAGATCAAAATCATTGTAGGTACAAAGTTCAGAGTAAAGTTTCTTTAAAAATGAAGATCACAGTCTGAAGTTTATAGTCAAGTGAAAGAGCAATTATTACTTTCAAGTATTGCTCTTTGTTCTCCCCTGTAATTGCAGAATAAAACTGCCTCTGTAACCCTGGTGGGCTGTAGGTAATAATAAAGGTCAGTTTAAGTCAGGAACAGCTCTAATTTTTTAGAGCTGAAATATGCAAAACTAGAGACAAAACTGAAGCTAAATAGGCTATCAGCTGCTTTTTTTTTTTTTTGACCAGCCACATGTGCTTTAATAGAACAACAGGTTAACTAACCAACACGCCATGCTCACATAAGGAACAAATGCTATGAAAAGCCATTTAAGTGAATTCTAATTACAACTCAAAAGCAGTAAGTGTGAAAGTGACATTGGTCAGAACCCAGAATATCAAGATAATGACTTCTGTTTCCGTCCATAACTGCTCACTTTTCAGGTGCAGAAATAGTTTTCAAAAGAACTGCATTTTTGTTCTCTGCTTTCCCCCTTTTACCCCCTCCAC